>JAHKKF010475603.1:0-11344 GCA_019740295.1 Labeo calbasu
TTCAGAATTCTTTCGTTCCTCAGAACATGCCCTTAGTTCACAGAATGACAGAGAGACTGTCCTTTTTACCTAAATATGCACCAAAATGATGCTTAAAAAGACTTATGAATGAACATCAGACCATTGCATAACTTCCTACTATGTATGTTACCCACACATTTGTCTATTATGTTCTAATCACTCGATGAGTATGTCCTTTTAATAACTATCGAATAACTTAAGGGTTTATATTTGTGTTTGGTATGTATGAGTTTGAAAATTCATGCTTTGAACATTTCCATCGATCAATCCTTTGTAAAACGTATAAAATTCATATTATAGAAATCATGGCCAAATTATACTCTGCAAGAGCAGAAAAATTCTGACCATGTTACTAATAAGATAACGTGTTGATTTATGTTTTGGGAGGAGAAACATAGAAATATCCCGAGATAAGACAACGTCTAATTGGTCAAGACACCATTTTGGGATGTGTCCAAAGCTAGTTTAAAACCACAGGACACCATAACATTTTGCTTTTAGCTACTGGTCCATCCATCGCTCCTAGCCATGCTTTTAGCTATTGGTTTTAACCATTGCTTTTAGTCATGCTTTTTAGTAAGGGTTTTTCTTAGCCATGCTCTTAGCCATCATTTTTGCCGCTGCTTTTTGCGTTTTTTGAACGCTTCCTGGCTTGCACGCCAGCCACTCCTCTAAAACGAAAACATGAGGAGATCGTCACATTTCTTTCTTTTACTTTAATCTTTTTCTTTCCATTGAGAGTTTCGTGTTTTAAGTTAAGTTTTGCCGCTAAGCTGTGTCTCGGACTTCGTGCCTGCCTCAAAACTTCAACCAGCGTACACAACTCCATCCTCCAGCCAACGCCCAAGACATCACTTAGAATGACCACAAACTTCCAGCCAATCAGCAACCTTGGGAAACCCCCTTTCTGCAATGACGTCATCGAAAGGAATCCCTTAACACAAAGGCAACACAGGTACAGACCTCCGGATTCTAGCTGAACTGGTGCATTTAATATAAAGTTTAATAGCCTCATTGAGAAACTCAATGCGAGGGGTAATTAAATGATTGATGGTTGTTCAGGTCTAAGCAATTGCATATACGTATGCTATAAACTTGGGATTTTATATTCTCACTCTTCTAAACTCAGTCCTTCTTCATGTTCTCTCTTTCTGCAACTTGTATGAATGTGTGAATGCGCGTCTATGTGTTAGATTAGTTTATATGTCTTAGGTTTATTCAATAAATTCTTATTCATATTGAAAAGGGAAGTATCTTGTGTTTTCTGCTTATAAATTAATGTCTTAAACTGTCGACCTTGTTACCGTGCTAATAAATAGAGTTTTCACTATATTTTGGATATTAGTATCCATTACAGAGTTGATGTTATACGGCTCGCTCAATGAATCACTGGCCAATTCATTGATCTGCTGTAAAACTGAGATTCTGTTCAATCTTAAATGATTCCCCTTGAGCTAAATTGACCTGTAATCCCTTACAACCTTACAGATTTTCTTCACTGTTTTCCTTAAGGGGACCAAAAAAGTCCCCACAAGGTCAAAATTTACTGGTATTAATATCCTCATATCCTCATGGGATTTTGGTCTCCATAATGTATGGAACACCAGGCACACACAAACGCACATTTTAGTTCCTGTGTCTTTAAAGCCTAGCCTCCTCTAACTGGTCAGCTGCCTCAGTCTGTTGTGACTGGTCATAGCATGTGATACAAATGTATTGTCCCTTAGTATATCTGAGTTTCGGCTTAAGAAGGGAGGATTACGCACATGTATAACATAATGACGTAGCTAAATAACAGAAATTAAAAAAATGGCAGATCTACAAACAAGGCATTTTAGACATTTTTGGCAAAATGAACTCCCTTTTGCACAGACTTAGTGGTTTGTACATTTTAAAGCACAAACAGCTACTGTATATTACACACTTGTCGTAAACTCCAAAAACACAGGGTAAATGCCCACAAGGAATGGGAGAAGACACACGTACATAACCAAGTAGACCCGACAAAGACAGAACTCACAGACTGGAACTTAAATACACGGGCTAATGGAGAGAACACAGGTGCACAGAATGTCTAATCAGACTAAACGAGAACAGGAACATGACCATTTAGGGGCACACAGGAATAGAGACGGGCGAAAACACAACAAAAAAGGTTCATATTCCTTACAACACTAAAGGGAAGATAAAAAAAATAAAAAAATAAAAACAAACTAATAAAACATAATGAGAACCCTTTAAGTGTTTCCATAGCTACTCCTTTCTCAAGTTCACAAAAAAAGACAGTTCATGTTTGCTGCCCACCAAGGGTGATTTTATGATAAATCCACACAAACTGGTAGGGGAAAACAGAAAACGAAAGAAGAAGATTTTCCACTTTTATTCAAATTATCCTGCTGATGTTGTGAACTGTACAGGTCCTCATTGTGAGGAACAGATTATTCTCTGAATGTCTAAACACAAAGTCTCTGAACAGACACTAATTACCTGTAAGGAACAGGCTGCTCCGTGTGGTGACAAGCTGAGGGGCTCATGGAGTACTGAGTAAAAAAAAAAAAAGTTAACCATGTGCAAACTCTGCATTAACCTCAATGAACTGCTGTGTAATTGACTTTCTTCATATAGTTAATGCAAGTTATGTCAGAGATTTGATTTGTGAAACTTCCCCGCCTTATTCAAGGTCTTGGGTGGGTGTCCTCCCAAAGGACAAGTGCTGCTATAAGATCTGGAGCTTCATTTCAAAAGAATGAAAGAATAAATAAAACACGAAAGTCTTAGACATCTTACTGAATACGCAATTTATTATTTTATTGATTCCCCCAGGTACCACACAAACTGAAATTTCACGATAGCTTGTTATCGTTATGGTGATTGCAAAAGAAAGCAAGCTGCTTTTGAGGATCTTCACCATTCAATCATCATCCACATCAAAGCCTAGAGCAGGAGTAGTAATACAGCCGCTGATATTGAATTCTCTCTACAATGGAGACAATGAGAGCTCGGGTCAGCATGTCTGATGCTAGAGCTGATGATGACTGTTTATGTAATATAATAGATTTTGATTCATCTCCAATATTGAATTGTACCTCTAAAACATATTAAGAAGAAATGTTTAGTTATCTGTTCTTTTTCATAATTCAAGAGGCTACAATTTCTTATAAAACCCGGAGTAGAATGATTGGTAATGGTAAAGTACTTCCATGATTAAATGGAGATCTTGAGGCCCACATTCCTGTTTCTTTCCAGTACTAAGGAAAATAATTTAAGAATCTGTAAGCATTCGGATTAAACTACTGCTGTCTGGTGAAAGCATACAGTGCTTTTATGAAGCATTCCTCATTAAAGGAAGTGGGTTATGCTGGAGATGTAGGACACAGCTTTGCCAAAAAAGCATAGCCTTTTGTCATTCCCAGTTAACATTTAATTCAATCGCAACGTTTTTTTTTTTCATGAGATGCTGAAGAGCAAAACATTTTTTGTGTAACACAAATGCATCCGCTTTTGATTCACACAGGTTTCATTTTCAAATTAGAAGCTACCTGAATAAAATATGCTGAAAGTTCTTTTAACAATTTACTATTTTATGTCTCTTCTATTATAGATAATCACCCCAGGATTTCAGTGGCAACTACAAAAATGTTTAAGAAAAATCATCTGATATTTCTCTAAAAAAAGATGTTAAGTGTTCTTGGTTTCTAAAATGACTTTAGAACATTTTTTCCTGTCTAACTGTGAGGTCGTGTTGTGATTCAGTTTTCATATTTGATAAATGTAAATGTTTCTGACATTACTTTTTGCTCCCAAGTTTGGCTCCATAAGATCCCTGATGACATCACTACACTTTTCTCTCCATTTTCCTCTGTTAAGTTGGCAGTCCTTGTGGCAGTGGTTCATGGGTAGTGATGAGTAGCTGCCTCTTCCCCAGGCACACTCGTACTGCCTGGAGCTACGCTCTATGTAAACAAACAATTGACATGGCCGCCTTGCGTCTACCGCCGCTGGGAATTCCCGCTCACGCAGTACAGCCCAAGCAGGTAATTTCACTGCCTTACCTGTGACTTTAAAACAGATTTGTTTCAGTCTTTGCTGGTGAAGCGAATAAGAAAGAAAAAAAAAAAATGATGACTTCCCCCACGGACCTGTCAATGTGTATACATGAATTGCTTAAAAAAAAAGGAGTACCCTGTGGTCTGTTGTTTTCTTTTTTTATTATTTTGTTCTCACTCTAGTGGGAGCTGGTGGGTGGGTAGATAATTCCAAGTGATATATGCCTGACATCCCACTAGCTGGCTGTCAGTGATAAAATTTTTGGAGGTTTCAGACAGTCAAATGTGTAACACATGCGTGTAAGCTCGTACCAGGATCACTGTCTGATTTGTGATTTCTCAGTCTGGAATCGCAAGCATGAACATGTCTTGTTGCTCTGGCAGGCAAGCACGATACACAGCTTATTATATTGGTGAATGTGTACAAGAATAATGTCAGTACTAATTCTTAGATGCCAGAAAAAAACATTTGTGTGGATCATCTTAAAAGTCAGAATTGAAGGTTTAATAACCAATTACAAGGCATTCTGCCTTTACACCGAGACGGGGCCTCATTTAACATAACTGGCATAATAAAATGCAATTTGTTTAAAAAGCATGATTGCACTCAATAACATTATGAAAAATGTTTTGAGACTTTTTCAATGCATTTTGGGTGATTAAACCATCTCATAGATCATTCTCATTTGACTTTAAATTTGTATGTTTTGTGATGTTGTGTCCTCTGCTCATAGCCCTGTCTACAAAAATGTATTTATTAATACCTGACCCCAAATGCTTTGTCTGGGAGACCAAGTTACCTGAGCAACTCTCATGAGCAACTGGCTTCGTTTTAAAATTCTGTTCATGGATTCTGTTGAAAAGTAGAAGCAGTTTCTGTACTTGGTCTTCAAAAACTTTAAACGCACAAAGGTACAGCTCTGAACACCAAGCCGAAGTTGCACAGAATGTACAAAAGCAGTTATACATCCATTAAAAAGCAATCACATCCATACCTGTAAGATACATAGATGTGAAACAGGGTAAAACGTACATACAGTTGAGGTCAAAAGTTTACATACACCTTGCAGAATATGCAAGATGTTAATTATTTAACCAAAATAAGAGGGAGCATACAAAATGTTATACAAAATGTGTTATTGTTTATTTAGTACTGACCTGAATAAGATATTTCACATAAGACGTTTACATATAATCCACAAGAGAAAATAATAGTTGAGTTTATAAAAATGACTCAGTTTAAAAGATTACATACGTTTGATTCTTAATACTGTGTTGTTACCTGAATGAGCCACAGCTGTTTTTGTTTTTGTTGTTTTAAGTGGTAGTTGTTCATGAGTCCCTTGAAAAAAAATCTTTCAGGTCCCACAAATTCTTTGGATTTCAGCATGTTTGTGTATTTGAACCCTTTCCAACAATGACTGTATGGTTTTGAAATCCATCTTTTCAAACTAAGGACAACTGAGGGACTCATATGCAACTTTTACAGAAGGTTCAAATGCTCACTGATGCTCCAGAAGGAAACTCAATGCATTAAGAGCTGGTGGGTGAAAACTTTTTGAATTTGAAGATCAGGGTAAATGTAACTTATTTTGTCTTCTGGGAAACAAGTATCTTCTGTAGCTTCTGAAGACCAGTACTAAATAAAAATTTAAGAAAAAATTTATACATCTTCATTCTGTTCAAAAGTTTACACTCGTAGCTCTTAACGCATCGTGTTTCCATCTGGAGCATCAGTGAGCATTTGAACCTTCTGTAATATATGCATATGAGTCCCTCAGTTGTCCTCAGTGTAAAAAAGTTTGATGAATTTGTGGGACTTGAAGGATTTTTCTGAAGAACAGCGGGCAGTTTAACTGTTCAGAACAAATAAGGGACTCATGAACAGCTATCAATATAGAACTATTTAGGTAAAAAAACCACACACACACATTTTTTTTATGATCCCTCTTGTTTTGGTAAAATAATTAACATTTTGCAGATTCTGCTAGGGGTATGTATACCTTTGACTTTAACTGTACATGCATACATATTTGTACATACGTCAAACATATGGAATAATTAAGATTTTTTGAGCACAAAAGCTACTTTTTTTTATTTTATTTTATTTTCTTACTCGAATTTTTTGAATGGTAGTGTGTCATGGTTTCCACAAAAATATTAAGCAGCACACCTTTTTTTCAACATTAAAATATAATAATAAGAAATAATAAGAAGAAATGTTTCTTGAGCACCAAATCTGCATATTAGAATTATTTCTGTGACACTGAAGACCAGAGTAATGGCTGCTGAAAATTCAGCTTTGCCATGACAAGAATAAAATTTCATAATTAAATAAATACATACAGACACACATACAGGAGAATGGAGATTGTGCCAGTAAACTGTAATATTTCGGTAACACTTTATTTTGATAGTCCACATTAGACATTCTACTAACAGTAAGTAACTTTGCAATTGCATGTCAACTAGTCATTAGAGTATTAGACTGTCTGCTTAATATCTTATGACACTCTTCTAAACTTTGCAAGTAAATGTCAACTTATTCGACCAACCCTAAACCTAACCTAACAGTCTGCTCTGAGAGTTAATAGACATGTAGTTGCAAATTAATAATTAGTTGACATGTAGTTGATAAGTTACTTATAGTTAGTAGTATGGCTAAAGTGGACTATCAAAATAAAGTGTAACCAATATTTCTTATGCAGCCTTGTTGAGCATAAGACAATTACTGTATTTCAAAAATGTTTACAAAATAAATAAATAAAAAACTTGATTATTCCAGACTTTTGACCGGTAGTATATATAACAAATGTACTCTGTTTGTAAAAAGTGCCTGGAATTGTGTAATCACCACAAAATGGTTGATAGCACTTAGTTGAAAACAAACTGACTGACAGAAGGGAGCACTTGCTATGTCAGCCAAGATACTCTACTTAAAAAAAAAAAAAGTTGTTGGAGTGATTTAATTCACTGTGTTTTTTGAGCTTTTGGTCAATGCTGAATAGTAGTTTTCATCCAGAATTTTGAGTCCATCAACCTGACTTGTCAACACATATTTCTCTGGGCAAAATCATTCTTGTCATACAAACAACATAAAGAACATATCTTCCAAATGATTTTATACTTGCAACACCGATGTGTGAAAGTCAGAAAATGTCATCATTCACAACACTATTTTTCCTCTGGTTATTCTTCAGCTTTCATCTGCAACACAGCTTTTGCTCTAAAGCTTGAACTTGAAACTTTTGTTTAAGACAAATACACATTACTTATTAATACGGAGATCTATCCTGATTTCATTTCTATATGTAATATATACAAGTATTTTTGGCACTCAGACTTCATGCAATAGTAGCTGCCTTCATATCAACGTCATAGCTTCTGTTATTTAATTAGAGTCATACATTTTGGTTACTTTTAAATCGAATGCATTTTTATCATTTTTGTATAATATGTAGAATGTCTCTGTGTCATGTGATTAAAGATTAATCACTCTTACTGATGTTTTAAGCACAGTGGTTTTATGGTTGAGGTTGTGAAATTAGCTTACTTTTACCATTTGCTCTTTTTTATTCAATGAAAATAAAGCAGTAGAAAAATAAGAACCGAAGACAGAGAACATCCATATGCTAATTTTGGTCAAGAGCTACTGAACTGCTGAATAGAGTTTGATGATTCTTTGAGCTCTCAGCATTTCTCTTTGTGTCCAATGTGAAAAAAGACATTAAGTTCTCCTTGAAACAGCACCTCATTTCCAAAGGGGACATTTAGTGCTTAAAGGCCTGTGTAAAAGTTAGATTTTTCACACTGAAATAGCCTTCTTTGCCCTACCTGTACAACCCAATTTTACCAGCCCACAATGAAGATGTATTTATTGAATTTCATGAGAGCTATGGAATCAGATCAGTTGTGCTTGTTTATTCTCGTTAATTGTACATGAGGCCATTCAGATGAGTGAAAAAAATATATATATATTATTATTTAAATGAAAGTGTTTTCAGTCACACTAGAGTATTATACAGAGACATACCGTATTTATGTGAACCCCCAAACAAAATCTTTTCCATTTTAGTCTCGGTCCATTTTACACTCACACTGTCTTGTTTTTCGAACTCACCCGAGGATGCCCCCAAGATATTTTTTGTAGTATTTTCAAAAACAAAAATACCGTAAAAAATGCATGATATCACAGAATACATCTCACACACTCGAAGGCACAGTGGAAAAGAAGCTCAAAAGGGAAGTCGTGCACTTTTTTTTATTTCTGTAGCTGTACTGAATGATTGTGACCACACAGATGACAGCTATAACCCCATGTCATTGTATTGTCATTTGCTTTATAAAATAATATAAATAGAAACAAATATGTCTAGTATATACCAGATATACTTCATTTGGACCTGGAGTGTTTTGCATTTACAATGCATGCTAGAAATGAACCTCACAGTGTCTGACAAGTTTATTCCAACCATATGTATGTGTGTGTGTGTGTGTGTAATAGTCAGCAAGACATAAACCTTGCTAGTGTAATTGTGTCTGTTCTTGAAGATATACTAAATGTTAGCAAAATGCATGTTTTTAATTCTAAGTAATTTGTTTAAAGACAGTGCAAGACATTTTATAGGTCACCTGCCATAGTTGCTGAAAGATTAGGCCAAATTACTTTTGTGCCACCAGTGCATATACTGCAGTCAGCGGTATATCATGGTTTCCACAAAATTATTAAGCAGCAGAACTGTTAACATTGTTATTAAGAAGAAATGTTTCCGCATATTAGAATGTTTTCTTAAGGACCATGTGACATTGAAGGACGATTTTGAAGTTAGAGAAGATAATGAGACGTTTTTCGACATACCCTAACTGTCTTGAACCAGAATACACAGAATTCACGCAGAGCCAGACAAGACGAGCATTTGAGGTTAAAAAGTACATAAATGTAGTTTTATTTTTTAGAAAATGACAGATCATTTCGCTAGATAAGACCCTTCTTCCTCGGCTGAGATTGTTTAGAGCCCTTTGAAACTGCACTGAAACTGCATTTTGGAAGTTCAAACCCGTGAGGCAGATTATGATCACAAGGCAGAAATATATAAGCGATACAAAAGACTATCCACGTTAGCCATTACCATAGTAAACAAGGTAAGTAAATATGAACGCTTGAAGAAATCAGACAAATCTGACATCACAATCATGTATTTATTTAGTAACATATTTTATCTTTCACTAAATGTTGCCTATTTACACCCGTCTGGTGTTCATATTTAGCTCCACGTACGTCATAAAGAAGCCTTTTCATGATCATATTTCGTATTTTTGAAAGAGAAATGATAGAAATGGTCATTCTATCTAATGTGATCTATACAGTGACTACAAATAAGCAAAAACATATGAAGAGTTCAGATGCAAAACCAGCTAAATCCATCTGACGTTTTTCTTTAAAATAAGCGTTTCTTTCTGGCTACTTTGTATAGGTTTCTATGTAAGTGCTGGTACTTCTGATTGGGCTGAGGCTGGAATTTAGCGAGTTTGAAGTAAAAGTATTTGATGGACGTATAATATGTGTCGGGAGCATTCACTCAGTATCATTATCTCATTTTTGACCGAGACGGCTTTTAGCTGGTTTTGCATCTGAACTCTTCATATGCGATCTGATGCATGTCCCCTTTTTTTGTGAAATAATCTTAAATACCAGTTTATTTCTGTGTGACTGTTTTTCAGTCCTGACAAATTAATTAATTATGATTAATGTATTTTTGCAAAATTGCTAAAACATCGATACTTTTGGGTTTAAATCTTTAAGTAGGTCAAACATAAAAAAATGCAGACATATGGCCGCTTTTATCATGTCAGTTTTGTGAGCTGTGGAGTTTCTGGCCCGATGGTGGAAACGCAGTGTGATTTTGGGCTCTGTGCTTCAGGTCCAAGGCTATTAGCCCACCTGGCCCGCTGAAAGCACTGGCTCACACTGGCCCGGCAATGGAAAATCGGCTATTGACGTCCACAATATGGAGAGAAATCCTAAAATGTTTTCCTCAAAAAACATTATTTCTTACGACTGAAGAAAGAAAGACATGAATGTCAAGGGGGTGAGTAAATTATCCGTAAATATTTGTTCTGGAAGTGAACTTCTTTCAGAATTATTATAAAAGATGTTAAAAAATCATAATTATTCCAAACTTTTGAACGGTAGTGTACATAGATTATATAAATGCAATCTTTCTATATAAGTTGTTGGTAGGAAAACCTCTGGCGTTCATATATTTAATGTTTTACCCCAAATCAAGAAGCAAGCCTCCAAGCATCAAGGTCATCCCTAGACTGTAGATATCGCCCTCTCTGTAGTGAGGGCCTTCTGTCACGTGTCACAGTATAAAGAACATTCACTTATCTTTCAAGTGGCCCTGTATAAAGGCAGAGAAGAACAGAAAGAGAATGTGAGACACCAGAGTGGGCAACACCTTTTCAAACAAAATCCTGTGTGAAGAGGTGCCAGTATTCACTTTGAAGAGTACAGCAAGAACAGTGAGCAAGGGGGACTGGCATCACTCGCTCAACTGCTTTAGCAGAGAGGATTAAGGCTTTGGATTTTTCTCAGAAGGAGAAATTGAGCTCTGCATTCTTGTCAAAAATGAGCAGCCATGAATTTTCATGTGCCTCTGCTTTGTTGGACTGGACTGCCAGTCTCAGTGCCACAGCATCACCTTACCATCGGGACAGTTGCGCTGTGAAGAGCACCCCAGTGATGCTGCTGTCAGCATATTTTGGAATTTGACTTTGAAAGCACAGTGACCAACTTCACCAGTGTGGTCAGGTTTTTCCACTTTGAAGTGCAGAGTCTCTGGTGTAACAAAGCTTTTGCAATATTACAGCAGCAGCGACCAAGAGAAAGAAAAAAAAAAGTCTTTCCTTTAGGCTGGTAAGTAAGTATGTACAGTATATTCACAGGTAGAAACAAATGAGCAAAACTAAATGTCCTTTGCAGCAAAGCAAGGAGAAAGATCACGCAAGGAGAATACACAGTAAAGAAAAAAAAAAAAACAATGCTTGGAGCATAGAAACTGAAGACAGGGCACCCTTAAAAGTCTTCAGAAAGTAACCACTACATGGAAAGAAAGAGCTCTTCACCCTTCTGAGCGGAGTAGAAAATTAGGAACTTTTTTTGCCCACTAGGCACAGTGGTTGCTGAATGCAGAATTTTACCAGCCATTTTTCAATTAAACAATTAAACAAAGGCTGAATAACTGCAAAAATCTACATAAATCCATTTTTCCCAA
>JAHKKF010475623.1:0-29419 GCA_019740295.1 Labeo calbasu
CATTTGAACCTTCTGTAATAGTTGCATATGAGTCCCTCAGTTGTCCTCAGTGTGAAAAGATGGATCTCAAAATCATACAGTCATTGTTGAAAAGGGTTGAAATACAGAAAAATGCTGGAAAACCAAAGAAATGTGGGACCTGAAGGATTTTTTTTTAAGAACAGAGGGCAGTTTAACTGTTCAGGACAAACAAGGGACTCACGAACAACTATCACTAAACAAGAAGATCATTCAGGTAAAAACACTATTAAGAATCAAGGGGATGTCAAATTTTGAACCGGGTCATTCAAATTCAACTATTATTTTCTCTTGTGGACTATATGTAAACATCTTTTATATGAAATATCTTATTCAGGTAAGTACTAAATAAACAATAACATGCATTTTGTATGATCCCTCTTATTTTGGTAAAATAATTAACATTTTTAATGATTCTGAAAGGGGGGGTGTAAACTTTTGACCTCTATTACAAATGTATATAAAATAAATGTTCACTGAAATAAAATAAAAAAATATATTTTATATAATAATTCATTTATAAAAATATTTTATATAATAGTTCTATATTTTCAGCTAGTCGCCATTTCTAGTTTAAGTTGAAGTACTTTGACAAACTAATAAACTAATAAATAATAAAATTATAAATACTGTATAGACATATTTAATACAAATATTTAAAAAAAAATTCAAATTTAAAGTCCCACTGTAGTCGAACTTTTTATTCCTTAAAACTTCTTGTGAAAATAATTTTCTCATGCCTTAAAACAGCTTGAATGTACCTTTGTTTCATTTACTATACGCGGATATATGAATATGCAAAATAGCCCCGCCCCCACATCCACTAACTGTGGTAAACGTGATATAATGGCGAAACACGGATAATGACTGATAAAACTATGTTTTTACTAGCGGACAACTACAGTGGATACTGTAACATTTGTTAAAGTTACTTACTTGACGATGTTGTGCCCACAAAATGCCTTGAAGGCTCGAATGCAGCCTAGTTTGTGATTCCAGTTCGCGCCTGCGAGCATACGCGCGTGAAGTGCAGACGACAATGCTGGAGAGGTGCGTTTGACTCCAGGCTACTTTTACACTGTTGCCGCGGGTTATTTTTTAAGTTAGCGGTTAGCGCCTAGCGGTTGTGCTCTTTTTAATACTCTTTTTAATACTCTATATGCCCTATTAAATACTCTATTTAATATTTCGTTTTGTGCTGATAATCCTATTGGTATATTTTGCATGCTAATGATAGGAATCTATCCTTTGACATGATTGGTTACTGAAGTTTGTGATGTAGCAAAAAAAGGGCTGTTTCAAACCACATTTCTGGGACAGCCTTTGGGAAACTACAGTTTTAAGGAGAAAATACTCAGCCATGGTGTTGATTAATGGACTGACACATGGTTTGTTTAACAGCAAATTAAAAACACCACATAAACAAATAAACAACATAAAAATCTTGAGTTTCACTACAGGGGGAGTTTAAAATCTGAATCTTTAACTAAAATAAACAAAATGTAATTTATTGTTGTAAAACTATAATAGTATATGATACTAAAATAACACTGTTTGTGGCCCTTTAGGGATCTCTGGATCTCAGTTTGAAAACCTCTGAAAAACAATTGTCAAGTAATTGATAATAATCAGTGTCATGTTGTATTTTTCCTATATTTCATTTTTACTCTTACATTCCCAACAGTGCCGACCTCAGAGGACATGTCCAGTTTAACACCAGAGTCAAGCCCAGAGTAAGAAACACACGCCAACCCAAAAAGCACATGTTTGTCGCCAAGAAGTCTGTCAAATAGTCATCTGGAAAGCATTGCATTCTTTTTGTAAAGGGCTTACTGTATGCTGTAAATTTTTATGCTTCATTAATTTATTCCCTGAGGTCCACTTAAATTGTCCACTGAAATCCAAAAACAGTAATTCACCTTTTCATTTCTGACCGTTTATGCTACTGTGCCTTTAAGTAACACCTACTTTGAGCTCAACTCGATTCACATACATTCAGAATAATAACTGTTGCAACACAGCCCTTCAGTGTCTTTTTTCTGATATCCTGCAGATCCTAAAAATGAAATGTTCCAGATGACAATGCTCATAGACGTCATGGCGACTTGCATGTGCTATTCAGGGAAATATATTAACGATAATGATCTCCAGCTTTTAATTCTTCAGCGTGCTGCATCACTGTGATGAGTGTTACAGATTGTCCAAGTGTCTGTCTGTCTGTGGTCCGACAGGCTGGCTAAAAGGTCTTGGTTTGGGAATTTCATCAGTCTGGAGAAAGAAGAGCAGATTTTTGTGGTCATCAGAGACAAACCTCTTAGCTCCATTAAAGCAGATATCGTCCACGCCTTCCTCTCTGTGAGTCCACCAGCTGATCTGTGCAGCTTGCTGTTAAATGATTAAGCATTTTAATAAACTAAATGGATCGCATATACACTACCGTTCAGAAGTTTGGGGTCAGTGAGATTTTTTAATGTTATGAAAGTCTCTTATGCTTACCAGTACAGTAAAAATATTAAAAGATTAATATATAGTAAAATGTCAGATCAAAGCTGAATTTTCAGCATCATTACTCCAGTCTTCAGCGTCACATGATCCTTCGGAAATCATTCTAATATTTTAATATTCAAAAAGCATTTTTTATTATAATCAAATGAGAACAGTAATAATGTGTACAGCGGTAAGGAACAGTTGTTTCTCTCGTTTGTCTTCAGATTCCCTCCCTCAGTCACAGCGTAATCTCTCAGACGAGTTTCCGAGCAGAGTACAAGTCTTCTGGAGGTCCGTCTGTCTTCCAGAAACCCGTCAAATTCCAGGTAGACATCTCCTTCTCTGAGGGGGAAAGAGAGCGGGAGCGGGAGAGAGACAGGGATGGACAGAAGGATTATGGAATCTACAGTGTAACATTTAGCCTCATATCAGGTGAGAAGAATTACTATCTGTTGTAAATTATTTTGGTTATTATTTTGGTTATGTTTTCCCACTTACGTTAAAGTGTATCAGAGCGTTTTTATTTTTAGCACAGAAGCAAAACGAAATCACTCAATTTTACACTTCATCTCTTTTGCGTCCCTGGAGAATTAAAAAGTTGAAGCTTCACAATATATGCTCATTACTTACATGGTCTATTTAAATGCATAATATAGCGTAAACAACACTTGTTACTTTTAAAATTAGTCTATTTTAATGCATTTTTAATGCTTTTTTCCCTAGTGCTTTAAATATTTTCCTAAAATATAAAAAAAATGTTCATGAGAGTTTGGTTTTAATAAAAAAGTATGATTATATAAATTATATAAATGTTATAGCCACTGATACAATGTTGTTCAATCGATCTTTACCATGAAAATCGATTTCATTAAAATTAAATGTAAATGAACATTTTCACTTGTTACTTTTTTAAACGTACAATTTCTATTTTAATGCATTCTTTTTTTAAAGTGAGCAGAATTTTACATATTTTCTAGTAAATATTTTTAAATGTTCATGAAACTTGGATTTTAATGGAGTATATAAATTATATAAATTATTATATAAATGTTATAGGAAGTGCATAGAACAATTGTTAGACTAAATAACATTTGTTACTTTTAACATGTTGTAAACATGGTCTACTTTAATGCATTGATTTTTTTTCTTAATGGGCAGTATTTAAAATATATATATATATACAGAGGCATTCGAAAGTTTAGAATCAGTAATTTTAATGCTTTTTAAATCTGTTTCTTATGCTTATCCAGGCTGCATTTATTTGATTAAAAATACAGAAAAAATTTAATTTTGTGAATTATTATTGCAATTTAAAATAACAATTTCCTATTTTAATATACTTTCAAATATAATTTATTCCTGTGAAGCAAAGCTGAATTTTAAGCATCATTAATCCAGTCTTGTGCTGCTGTGATACTTTTTCAGGATTCTTTGATAAATAAAAAGTTAAAAAGAACAGTGTTTATTCAAAATATATATATTTTTGTTACAATATACACTACTATTCAAAAGTTTGGGGTCAGTATTTTTTTTCTTTTAAGAAATTAATACTTTTATTCAGCAAGAATGTGTTAAATGTATAAAAAAGTGATAGTAAAGACTTATATTGTTAGAAAAGATTTCTATTTTGAATAAATGCTGTTCTTTTTTTTTATTCATCAAAGAAAAAAGTATTACAGGTTCCATAAATATTAAGCAGCACAACAGTTTCAGCACTGATAATGAATCAGAATGATTTCTGAAGGATCATGTGACACTGAAGACTGGAGTAATGGCTGATGAAATTCAGCTCTGAGTCAAAGAAATAAATTATATTTTTAAGTATATTAAAATAAGAAAACAATGTTAGAAATTGCAATAATATTTCATAATATTACTGTTTTTTTCTGTATTTACAGCCTTGATGAACATGAGATTCCATTAAAAAAACATTAAAAATCTTACTGATCCCAGCGTTTTTGAAAGGCGGAGTATATATATATATATATATATATATATATATATATATATATATATATATACACGCGCCGCAGAAGTTATATTACAATATGTGTGTGTGAATTTGATTTTTTAGGTCCAAGTCGCAGATTTAGACGAGTTGTTGAAACAATTCAAGCCCAGTTGCTCAGTGCTCATGATCAGCCCATGGTGCAAACTCTTTCAGGTAAGAACGGACCCACGTTATGCATTTTTCCAGCATGCTTCCACTCTTCCACAGCCTTTTTTTGCTCCACGCTAGATGAGAAGAACGGTCGCCCTCCAAGAACACCAACCAGACAGAACTCCCGGCGCTCAGAGGGCGGAGCTGACCGCAGCGAGTGGGTGGAGAGAGGAGAGGGCGGGGTTTTACTCCAGCGCAGGGGGTCGGGAAGAGAAAGAACCCGCCTACTTTCCTCCAGTGGAACACAATCACAGCCCTGAACAAGAAATAGTGTGAATAATCGGCAGTCCATCAAGATAAGAGCCATGATATGAGACTAAACTACTCGTTCCTTCTCCCCTTCTCACCTCAGAACAGCATGAAGGTAAAATGTGTTTTTAAAGGAGTCTAATGAAACCAAATACTGATACACATAGTGCAAGAACACAGGATGCAACAAAGCAAGAACCGTCTCCGTTGAACGATAACACAACATAAACTTCTGGGAACTTTCTTCTGAAACGCATTTAATTTATCATCCTGGACAATGCTTTGATTTACGCTGTATTTTCTCTCATGTGATGTGGATGTAATGTGCAAAACTTGAGTTTATAATGACATTCGTGAAACGAAAGGTTTCAGTTGGGGGTAGCACACCATCTGTTCCTTACAGGCCCGGTATCCGTTTCAGCAATCGAGTAATTATAGCAACAGAGACGTTAGTCCAATTTAGTCTGAATTTTTATCCTCCAAGAAAATACGTAGAGATCCAGAAGCTATCAGCACCAAGAGTCTGCTCAGTCATATGCAATAAATATCAATAAGCTACAAAAGATTCAGTCTAACAAAGCTGCACATGCTGAATCTTTTAAAACATGATTACCTCCTTGAGCGGACAGACTCATGATGATTTTATGACCGTAAATAACTAGCGTTGCTCACCAGCCCTGAGTCATTATCTACAGACAACTTCATTTTCACCCTCCATAGAAATGCTGCATGCTAAATAACGTCAAGCTCCAGCCCCTAATGACTGATTGTGATTGTAAAACATTTCTGCGAGCGTTTACACATCTAAATCTGGCCTCAATTTACCCTTTTGGCAGCTCAAACGTACGAGAGCGTCTGACTAACGGAGGATTCCCATGACTGTTGTCTCCAACAATATAAAGGAACGGGAATCTTAACGTGAAAGGATGTTTATCCCGATTCTCTGTTGCTGCAAGACTTTTGGTTGAAGCCAACCAAGTGAATGTCGTTGACTATTTTATTTGTGAATTTTGGTTTATTGAAAATAATTTATTTGTATATTGCTCCTAAGGGTTGAAAAATTGCCATTAGGTGTACATATCTATGTTTAAGAAAGAATGAAACGTCTGAGGTATTAAAAATACATATTTTGGGGGAATTGCATCAAAATCTATGGTAAAAGTCACTTTTCTTTTAAACAAGCAGAGTCTTAATCAGTTTAATCGTGTCTTAATCATATTTTGGATTTAAAACTAAATATTGGTTTTAAAAAAGAAAAAAAATTTTTTTTAAAGATGTGCACATTTTGTGGTACTTGCATCACTGAATGGAAATGCAAAAATAATTATATTGTTTTGAACCCTTCCCCTCATCTGCCAATCAAACAGCCAGACTCACACCATTGGTTGAGCCAAATTTTCTCTACATACACTCTAGGTTCTCTAAAACTCTCTAGAACTTTTAACATCCATGGAATCATTCCATTCCATTCTTTACAGTTTACAGTCAAACATTTACATACACCTTGCAGAATCTGCAAAATGTTCATTATTTTACCAAAATAAGAGGGTTCATACAAAATGCATGTTATTTGAATAACATTGAACATAAAAGACATTATTAGTTGAATTTCTAAAAATGACTCAAAAGTTTACATACACTTGATTCTTAATACTGTGTTGTTACCTAAATGGTCCATAGCTGTGTTTTTTGTTTAGTGATAGTTGTTTATGAGTCCCTTGTTTGTTCTGAACAGTTAAACTGCCTGCTGTTCTTCAGAAAAAAATCCTTTATGTCCCATAAATTCTGTGGGTTTTCAGCATTTTTGTGTATTTGAACCCTTTTCAACAATGACTGTATGATTTTAAGATCCATATTTTCACGCTGATGACAACTGAGGGACACATATGCAACTATTACAGAAGGTTCAAATGCTCACTGATGCTCCAGAAGGAAAAACGATGCGTTAAGAGCCAGGGGTGTAAACTTTTGAACAGAATGAAGATGTGTGAATTTTTCTTATTTTGCCTAAATATCATATTTTTGTCATTTAATACTGCCCCTCAGAAGCTACAGAAGATACTTACATGTTCTCTAGAAGACAAAATAAGAGAAATCTTCAAATTAAAAAAAAAAGTTCAAAAGTTTTCACCCCCCATAATGCATTGTGTTTCCTTCTGGAGCATCAATGAACGTTTGAACCTTCTGTAATAGTTGCATTTGAGTCCCTCAGTTGTCCTCAGTGTGAAAAGATGGATCTCAAAATCATACAGTCATTGTTGGAAAGGGTTCAAATACACAAAAACGCTGAAAAACCACAGATTTTGTGGGACCTGAAGGATTTTTCTGAAGTACAGTGGACAGTTTAACTGTTCAGGACAACTAACTATCACTAAACAAAAAAGACGCACAGCTGTGGATCAATCAGGTAACAACATAGTATTAAGAATCAAGTGTGTGTAAACTTTTGAACAGGGTCATTTTTATAAACTCTATATGTAAATGTCTTTTATGTGAAATATCTTATTCAGGTCAGTACTAAATAAAAAAAACATGCATTTTGTATGATCCCTCTTGTTTTGGTAAAATAATTAACATTTTACAGATTCTGCAAAGTGTATGTAAACTTTTGACTTCAACTGATTCAAATGTTTTTCACACTAAGAAAACATTGTTCTTTTAAGAATTGTTCTTTAGGGAGCCAAAAATAGTTCTTCTATGGCATTGCAGCAAAAAAAACCTTTATTTTTTAAGAATAATGCTAAGAAAGTATTTTAAATATCCCTCAAAAATCACTCACTTCACATTTGAGAAGAAAACAGTATCGCAGAAAAGAACTTTCCCTTGCTTGTACGCCTGCACACAGTATTACCATAATGACAGCGAAAGAACGACTTCCTCTGGACATTATCTGATGAGGAAAATATGCTGTACTTTGCGACCTAAAGAGGAAACTGAAAATTTGAATGGTATTTGAAATAAAATAAGCCATTGTCTAGGCCACGGACCTTGCTCGCACCATCACGACTATGTACTTTCACATCAATTTGTCTCTGATTATGATTATGATACAGTATGAAATATGAAATTGATCTCTTTGTACAGCACTGCTTTGTCATTGGGCTTCCGTGCAGCGGTTATGCAACTGATCCAGCGTAATATATCCGAAAGAGGGACACTCTCTCTGTATAAATGGCTTTTCTGCTCAACAGTTGTCATGAATCCTGTAAATGTGATCCAGTTTTGTGTGTCTCTGTGAATTTTGAGTTGTCTGTGTGTCAGCTCACTATCTTCTTCATTTATTTTTTGTATGGAAATCAGTTGGGACTAAAAGGCTCATTATATCATGTGACAGATGTACCATCATATCATATTTATAAAATACACATAGGTTTGGGAAAGCAAACCGTTATTATCATTAAAAACTGTCCAGATCTAAGAAAAGCACTGTCCATTTATGCTGCAAAAACAAATAGCGTATGTATTTTTGCATCAGGTAATGGCACAAATATTGATATGAACAACTATTTGGACATATCACAACTTGTTTTGTCTTAGCTGGCTATCAGTTGGTAACATCACTATATGTATTTTTAGGACTAACATCTGGATGACATTGCCAATGCAATATTGATTTTTGGTTTCATGTTAAATCTGGCCAGGTTTCATTTACTTGTCAATTTCTGTGGTTATGTATGTATGTATGCGTGCAATGTGTTTCCAGCCCCTCAATCGAATTTGAACTATATCAGTAAATACATGTTGACATCTCATTCACTGAGAGTGAATGGATCATGATCGTGCATCTGGAAGTTTGTGCACAGTGTGTGTTCACAATGCACAGAGAGTCATATGAGTGTTCTGCATGTCAGATCTCATTGTTCATTGTATATCTGCTTTGAAAGGTAACATCTGTGTGTATGGACGTGATGTTGGAATGCATTATGCTATTGTGCACGTGTGTGTGTGTGTGTGTGTATCTGCGTGTGTGTGGGAGAGAGGGAATCGAAATGGATTCAGGATGGTCTACGTAATCAGTTTGATAGGTCAATAAAAATAACCAACAAGGTTTACGAAGCCACAGCTTTGTGTTGTTCCTCATCTGCAAGAATCAACTTCTACACCTTTTAAAATTATTCCTGTGATGCAAAGCTGAATTTTCAGTATCATTACTCCAGTCTTCAGGGTCACATGACCCTTCAGAAATCATTCTAATATTATGATTTGATGCTCAAGAGACATTTTGTAGTATTATCAGTGTTGAAAACAGTTGTGTACACTTTTTTTCAGGATTCTTTCTTGAATAAAAAGATCAAAAGAACAGCATTTAGCTGAAATAGCAAGCTTTTGTAACATTACATATGTATTTACTCTCACTTTTGATAATTCAATTTAACTTATCACATTTAAAATTGTAATTATAAAACATAGTTCCGGTCCTCGATTCTGATTGGTTGAGCCGCATTATGGTTCAAAGCTGTTGTTAATTACTCCATGAACATACACCTTTGTTTACGTATGTGTGTTGCCTAGCAACCACTTTGTTGCAACCACAACCGTTTCTGAGGAACTACATTGTTTGGCGGAAGAATTATGTTTTTATTAATATCATTACACCTTATTTGCTCTGTTTTGTGAAACCTTACAATGTATATGAAATAAAACCGTTTTATAAAAGCAATAAGACCCGTGAAGCCGTGGTTTACAGTGAATTTATAACAGCTAAGGGGCATTGTTAGGCACGACGCAAAGCGGAATAACAACGCCCCTTAGCTGTTATAAATTCACTTATTGCTTTATTTTAAAACTATATGTTCTTTATGCTGGTTGAGGAATAAAAAAACTGGAACATATGCTTATATCCACCTTATTTTTTAATACGAGAGTAAGACGTTTTCTATGAATGGGCGAGACTTCTGGTTCAAGTGATGACATAATGCGTCCAACGACATCTATGTCCAACTCATCAACGAACGCTGTTTCTGGGGCCAAACCCCAACTCATCATACTAGCTCAGCTTTATGAGCACTGTTTATTTATATTAAACATTTAAGCTAAACGTTTTCAAATTTATGGTGTACACTACAGTCTCCGTGCTCACAGCGTCCCATACGAAATTATTTTTATTTGTATTTATATTTATATTTTCATTGTCTGGCCATCTGGGACTTCGGTATGGAGTTAAAGGGTATGATTATAATTTTTTGGTAGTATTATATCACATTGTGAGTGTATAATTAATTAGTGCCGTTTGTTGTTATCTCGTGTCATCTGATAGAGCGTTTGGACCCGGAAGTCACGGAATAGGTGACGCTTGACGTCAGACAAAGTGGCTAAACGGTAAACCTACAAACCAGTGTACTCACAATTAAGATAATACATTAACATATTATGGTAAGACACACCTATTTGCAATATAAAGCAGCAAAAATAGCTGGAAGCCAGACCCATAAATGGATGTGAGAAGAAAAAGGTGGTACCTCTAAAATTAATTTTCAAAGTCTGTTAACATAGAATATTAAGCTTTCAGTATGTAGCCTAGTAACAGACAGACATCATTGTACTTTTCGCATACTTATTTTTTTTTTTACATTACCTTGCATATTGAATTATGTCTGCCTTCAATATACATATTCATAGCTACCTCCAACGCTGCAAAATATCGCTGTTGTTTTTGTTTGCTGAAGTGGCTCTAATTTGGCATTTCAGTCACACAGAACCTGCCTTGCAATCGCTGGTATTTCCTTCAGGAAATGCAAATCTATTTTTTTAATTACTCAAAGCTAATGGAAATTTCCTAATGGAAATTTTACCCGTGAGCTCTGGTAGGTTATGTGCTTCCTATGCATCTTAATGAGATAAACTTAAATTAAATGCCCAGGAGGGGATTAAGGGGCTTTCTTTTTCACGTTTTTTAACCTATTGATTCGCCTTTCATCGAGCTGGCAGCTGTTTGCTGTATTCTTCTGTCACCGCTGGATGTCAGTGAAGCCGCCTGTGGTAAATATAAAGATACATATATAGCGCCTCCCAGCGGTTATGGTGAGAGTGGCATCCTCACATATTTACACTGAACAAGTTAATATTTATTTTACCATAACCAAAAAGTTATTAGCTAAACTTGTGTTGCCTGTGTTTATTTTACAAATAATTAGAAGCTTATAGGTCAATATTAACCCAATAGTGTTTTTATACACAAAAATTCCCTAACCTAGGATACACAGTTAAAGATTATGCTATTTCTTCCTAAAAATCCATTCATTAATGAGCACTTTCTACCACAAATCTAGCAAAACAGAAAGCATTTAATGCTAGCATAAAGGACACAACACCAAGGCTGTGTGTCAAAACCTAATAAGCTGCCTACCCAGACAGCAGTGTTGCTTATTGTAGGCATGTACAGTATTTTTGGGCACATAATGCCCAAAAATAATGCTCACACAGAAAGCATATACAAAGTTTTGGTATCTAGTGCACAATATTTTGAGACTAAATCCCTAACTGAAATGCCAGTTAGAGTTTATAAAACTCCAGAATGCAAATTTGTAATAATGTGATAATAATAAGATTAAAGGAAGTTGTGTTTATAGCTAGGCTCACTGCACACCATCATGCATGAGTGATTAGTTTTGGATATTTGTAAATTATTAAAGTTTGATGCTATATCAGGACATCAGAATTAGGCTGGTAAACTGCTCATCTGTTTTATTTTATTGTTTTAACGTAAAAGTGCTATATAGGTTACACAAATAGTATAAATTAGTAGACTGTGTGTGCCAAATGTTATGTTTTAAGGTTAAAAGAAATAGTTGTAAATTTAATAGATTATTTTTGATATCTGTCTTCTGTGATTCAAAATTATTACGGAAAACATTGATTAATAATGTTTGTTGTTTAAAACCAACATACAGAACCAGTGAAACAGGAAACAACGATGTATGATGATAAATTTGGCATATAATTACAAAAAACTGCACTGAATGAAACATTTTTAAGAAGACTAAAATAGTATTTTCTAATAAAACTTACTTTAGTCATCTTTATTTACAGCTTTGAAAAATCACTTTTAAAGTGTAGACCGAAAACAAAATTAGTGCTGTGAAATTGCTAGTACATTTCACAATTACAAAGAAACAGCAAGTAACATGTATGTTGAATTAAACATTAAATGTTGAAGTAGAAAGACTGAAGATTTTCCTGTAAAACATACTCCACTAATATACATATATTAATACTTGCATTTGTACAAAATGTATATTTTGTGTTGTCTTTAAAAAACCTTTACAAAAATATATGTATATGCATAAAGTATATGTATTTTTACATTGTATAAAAGAAACATTTCTGATTATTATCAATGCTGAAAACAGTTGTGCACACTTTTTTCAGGATACTTTCTTGAATAGATCAAAAGAACAGCAATTAGCTGAAATAGAAAGCTTTTGTAACATTATAAATGTCTTTACTGTCACTTTTGATAAATCACAATTAATTTCATAATTTTACAACTATATGTTCAAAAAACTTAAAAATATCCTATCCACCTTATGTTTCAACACGGAAGTAATCATTAAAAATTAGTGCAGACAAACACAATTTTGTATATTTTGTTTTGTTTGTATTTTAAAATCCTCCACTACTCTTTACAACTTAACTTTACAAAAAATATTTTTACATTGTGTAATTCACTCTGTGGCTAAATAGTTTTCAGATACAATTGTTTTCATAGATTTCTAAAATGTATTTTAAGGATTTACTACTTTTGTTTACCTAAACAAATTTGACCTTAACTTTTATTTTACATTTAACACTTGCAGTATCTGTGTGTGTTTAACAACGTTAAATGGTGTTGTAAACAAAACTACATTAGGTTTAGGCCAATGGAAGTATTTTAAATGTCAGAACAGGTAGAACTCTCCTATTTTCCCTGTTCACAGGGCAGTGAAAAGCTTCACACTGTTGGTATAACTGTATTATTACAAGGCCTGCAATTACAAAGCCATTTCATCCGGCGTGAGGCAGCAGGCTGATATGTAAACATATGCTAAATGATTTGTCACCGTTCATGGTCATTGTCAAAGGTGTGTGGGGGTCGCGCGGGGACGACTTTACCACCACAGCAGCACGCAGCAGCCCACAATGAGTCTCCGACGAAGGCCAGACATCCCCGAACGTGCATCTGCGAGCGTCTCCCCCTTCTCTGGGCTCTGACCATTTTGGTTGAATAAGAGGGAGCACTGTGTGTTCCGGGAATAGCTTCTGTTAGTGGCTGCCGTGGAGGCCGAGGGGAGGCGGAGGTGAGGTGGACCAGACTACGCGTGAGCTCGAGTATGAGAGAGACAGAGGGGAGGGAGAAGGGAGAGAAACAGCCGCCTTCAAAAATGGCGTCTTCGAGGGAAAATGACTAATATTATGAAAAAAGAAGGCCTCGAGCTCGGAGTTGAAGCGAACCGTTCGGGACCCGCGGGCAGCGTCGGTATTTGAAAACGTTGAGTCGAACGCAAGACGAAGCGCTTGAAGAAAAACGAGCGGGATTTACCGAAAATATAGGCTACGGCGGCAGCAACACCATCTTATTTTGATGCGTCGACGGGGCTAGCGCTCGCTGCTAGCTCACAACAACACTGTGGGTGGAATTTAAATGTCGCGTTTGCTATTCCTCCAGATTCGCTCGCAATTTCGTTGCATGCGTAATGTAGCAGTTATTTAACGGCCGATGCCCCTTGCTCGCTTGATGCATATTTCATACAAGTAAAGTAAGTGGAGAAAGGGGAGGAGAAACAAGGGAAAGGACGTATACGGTCATATGCGTCCATCGCTAATTTATCGGTAACCAGGTCAAACCGAATTCTTCGCAGCCCGCCAGGAGCATGGCATTACTTGATCTGGTTTTAAATGAGAAAAGGCTGAAAAGGAGGTGAGTTATTTCTTTGGAGGTGGTCGGTGAACACCCCCTCTATCACGCACTCATCTCCTCCCCTCCATTTCCCTCTCCCTTTTCAATATGCTATTTTTCACTCTTATGGACTTAGTCGTCTCTCACCAGGAAGAATGATTAAAAACTGACAACGGGACCGCGATCGTGCTGTGCAAACGACAGTTTTGCACCGAAACCGTTCGCTCGCATCCAGCCGTGCGTTATTGCGAAGCGATGGACAGAAATTACCCGGGAGCTGGCTTCGGTGATTTGGGCGCAGGAGCCGGATGGAGCTACGAGAGATCAGCCAAAGCAAGGTAAGCATGCAGCCATGCTGAAAACACAGAATGATGTTGTCCGCTCTTTGGGACAAAACAGACTGTGAAAAGCCGTGCATTTGCATCTGACTCTGACGATGCATTTGCGTAGGATGTCATAAGGTATTAGTGTAGCTATTGTTATTCAAATAAGCGAGGGATTGCAGCTTTGGAAATTCAAGTGTGATTGATGGACTAATGTGCGGTTTGGGGAGGAGAGGGAAGAAAAAAGGTGGGGGGCGGGGTGAAGTCTGCTCGCACGATTTTATTACAGATCCCCATGTACATTCATTTAGCATCCCCGATGAATGAGGGGCTCGGGTCAAGTCTACTGAGAAAAGAGCGAGAGGTCGAGATCACCAAAAAGAACGCGAACCGCAGATGCTGCAGCTTTACCTGCGCTCTTTGATTTGCA
Organism: Labeo calbasu; assembly: GCA_019740295.1. Classification (NCBI taxonomy): domain Eukaryota; kingdom Metazoa; phylum Chordata; class Actinopteri; order Cypriniformes; family Cyprinidae; genus Labeo; species Labeo calbasu. The sequence continues at coordinate 14,544 of JAHKKF010475623.1, forward strand.
ACGATACCATTCATTAAATATACACCGTGTATGAGTATCAAACCCAGCAGTTGCATTGGAAATGCACGAATAGCTTTATAGCATATTGCTGAAGTAGCAGCGGGTCAAATAACATCTTTCGTTGTTTTATAAATCGTGGTGGAAACAATGCTACGCGGCCTCTGATGATGAGGGGCTACAGTCAAACCTCCCATTCAGCTGACGTTAGCTAACCTCATCATGCTATTGTCGCATGTGGGCCTACTATTGATTTAACGTTAAACAAAAAATTCTAAAACCGTTTTTAGATCTTATTTTAGATAAGTGAAAATAAAAACGCCCATTTTGTTAGCTAAGACATGCCTAAGCTAGCTCTCCCGCTTGTTCCCCTGAAGATGGGAGCGACCTGCGCTGCTTTGCTAACGAGTTAACGTTAGCCTCCAATGCTATGCTCACTGTCACACACTAGGACGTGAATTCCAGTCAACAAATTATTGCAATAATAAAACCATTCTTTTCTTCTTGAATAAAAAAGACGTAATTGAACGTGTTTTGATATTTTCAATTCAAAGTACGTCACAGACGTGATTGTTTTTTTATACATAATCAGTGCACACACACATAACAGTGACAGGAAAGATAATAATTAATCCAATACTGCTAATAGAACAATTTATAATATGGAATGGGCCTAACAAAAGCATTACTTTTCAGTGTGGCAGTGGCTGGTGTCTGGTGGGATGTATTTCAGATTAACATTTATGTTAACATTAACGTTATGTCATTAATATAGTTTATTTGTAAATATAATTTAACATATCAAAAATGCTGTCCAGGTGCCTTGTAACATAGTCTTCCTATCTTAATATTTGAGAAGTTCAATGCTCTGAAAGAGACTCTAATATCCCCATGGTAAGATAAGGATAAATTAAGATAAGAACAACAATAATAATGTTATTAAAAAGTAAGTAATCATTTACTATATAGAATATATTTCCATCAAAACACATTTTATTGCACAATATTACTGAGCAGTTTCAGATGGCATGTAGTTCAAATTAAGATTGTTACTAAATCAATTTTTTTAGTGTAAATTCAATATCTTAAACATGCTGCTCAGGTTTGTTATATTATTATTATATTATTATTATTTATCATCTTAATATCTGAATGAGATGGTAAGTGAAATAGCCATGGTTGATAGATAAGATAAAGGATGTTTCTATAATACAGCTCCAGAAAACTAAATATTAGGCTTTAATTAAGGTAATTATGTCAGACCAGTATAGTAATTCAGAACATTGTAACAATGCATTATAAAAGATGGATAACTTTTTTTTTTCTTTTGAGATCTAAAAATGTCAATAAAAACAACAAATAAACCACTTTTTTCTTGTAATGCACTTAACACATTTGTGACCCTGGACCACAAAACCAGTCGTGAGTAGCACGGGTATATTTGTAGCAATAGTCAACAATACACTGTATGGGTCAAATTTATCAATTTTTCTTTTAGGCTAAAAATCATTAGGATATTAAGTAAAGATCATGTTCCAAGAAGATATTTTGTAAATTTCCTACCATAAATATATCAAAACTTAATTTTTAATTAGTAATATGTTTTGCTAAGTACTCATTTGGACAATGATTTTAGATTAATATTTATCAATATTTACATATTTTTGCACCCTCAGATTCTAGATTTTCAAATAGTTGTATCTTGGCTAAATATTGTATGGCCTAACAAACCATACGTCAATGGAACGCTTATTTATTCAGCTTTTAGATGATGCACGAATCTCAATTTAAAAAAAAAAAATGACCTTTATGACTGGTTTTGTGGTCCAGGGTCACATTTTATAGTATTATTTATCGTATAGTTTGTATAACAGATCTTCAGGTCTTTTAAAAGTGATTTGTTGTCTCGTTAAGGCACCAATACAACTGTGATTTTTCTGATACATAAATCCACATCCATTTTATTCAAAATTAGGAATTTTGTACTAATTAGGAATTATGAAACTTAATGAAATGTAATTACATTATATATAACTGTGCAATACTCTTTACAAAAATTTACTAAAATAATGCTTATTACCAAACTTGATTTCACATTACTGTACACAGAGGGATTACCATAGGAAAACTGCAGACTGATTAATGACTAAGTTTTGGCACTTGCTTGACACATAATTGATAATTAATGCTTAAGTTACTGGTGATCTCTGCTCTTTTCAGCTTGGTGTACGGCAGCTCTAGATCATCACATCCAGAGTCTGAACTTCTTCATCGCCAAGCCTACGCCACTCCCCATCCCCTGCAGGGTTATGCTACCAATCACCATCCTGGAGGATCTGGCCAGGGTGGGGCTTGGGGTGCAGCTGGAAGGAGCCTGGGTGAGTGATACTACTTTGACTTCACATTCAAACATCTGGTTGACATCTTGACGTGTATAGTACCACAGCACTTGTGGAATATATAATTTTTGTTTATGATGTATGCTGACCATTTATTGATTGATGGAGTGATTGGTTTATGATAAGATGAAGTGACCATGGATTGTTGTTGATCACAGCAAGCCCATAAAATTTTTACATGTGTACTTGTTTGGTAGTGAATTTTTGATCGTTGGGATGTGGACACAATTGCATAAAGATGACACACTGCATTCCTAAGGGGTTTTGTAGCACAGTGTGCCCAAAAGTAGCTTGGCTTATCACATAATCTCATCCCACCTTCCAACTACCATGATTGATTTGCAGCAATGATGTATAAATCAAGACTAGGCTTGTCACGCACAGTACCAAAATTTCAATCGTCAATACCAATAACAGCCAAATATTCCAGCAAAAATAACCTGAAATATTAATGTGATTAACTATTTATTGAAAACAGACAATAATAAAACAAATAATGAAACAAATTACAATCAATAGAGTGAAGTAAACAATGCTTGCATTTTTTAGGTATCCAATAGCAGGGTCAAGTATTTAATTAAATGCTAAAATTTTAAAAAATAATTACCACATGCAATAAGATAACTACTTAATGGTCTGCACTGTATGATTTGAAAAAAATAATATATTAGTATGAATAGTTGTGACTGAGAAGCAGGCTTGTTTACATTCACATTTGCCAAGACAACTATTTTGACCAAGAAATGGATGTGACTTTGAGTATGTGCACAAATGTAAGCATTTGAAAACAGCCACCTATTAGCAACAGGTACAAAATTGTTGTTGTACTCTGTATTACAGATATCATAGAGAGACGTGTTGTTAAATTAATATTTTTATTGTAATATTGACTTGTTGCTGAAGCACCAATACTTTTGATGTTCGATCTGTGTTTTGTATAGAATTAAACTGTGTTCATTACATGCTTGTTTTGTCATGTGTTTTTCTTAGGCCTGTCTGGACTTTTTGATGCTGGGCTGCACCATGCAAGTCCGTCAGGCCCAGATCCATCGGTTATGAACCTTATATCTGCACTAGAGTCCCGGGGTCCGCAGCCACCTCCCTCTGCCTCATCCCTTCTATCTCAGTTTCGCACTCCATCATGGCAGACTGGTAAGCTTAGCTTATTGACTTGTGTATTTGAATAATGTACAATTAAATTAAATAATATATTTGATAAGCTTTAGATCAAGAATGCACAGTCACGGTTTGCTTCAGATGTACTAAATATATGGTGGAGATGCTGTAAGTGCATTGAGCCAGCACTGTCAACACTGTTGCCGTAGCAACAACTTGTAAGCCACATATTAAAAAATATTAATTGGCTCTTGTAATAACTCTGTGTGCACAGATGTTCAAAGCCAGAATTGTATTTTAGTATGTGTCTCTTAGCCTTAGCTTTTGTCTTTGTGTTTTTTTTTTCTCCAAATTTTAGCCATGCACACGCCTGCCCCTGCAGAGCTCTTCATCTCTGGTGCCCTTCCTGGATCTGGATCCTTCCCATCCTCTTCTGCTTTGTCTGCCTATCAACACCCAGCGCCATTCTCAGGGCGGTCCTTTCCTGGTGTGACCCCCTCATTGTCCTTACAGGACACGCCCACTTTCAGCCCCACCTCCAACGGCCTCCTGTCACCCCATGATCCGTTACTCCACATCAAGACCCCTTCTCAGTCAAGTCTGGGCTTTGACCGCCTGTTGACATCACAGGGTGCAGCTGCGGCTTACCGTGGAAGTCATGATCCAACTGGGGGTGGGGTCACATCTGCTCAAGCCTCCTCCGCAGCCTCAGTTTCTGCCCGCCATATACCGTCTCATCAGTTCAACTTGTTGTCCTCCCAGCTTCAAGACCAGTCCTCCCAGTTGTACAGTGCCTCTGTGTTTTCCACTACCCCAGCTCCACCTCAGCCAACATCTCAAGAACGGACAGTACCAAGACAAGACAGTGTAATTAAACACTACCAACGTCCCTCTCCAGCACAAGCCCCCTCATCCGCCCCTCACCCCCTCCAGCACTACCTTAGCTGTGGGGTGTCCGGATATCAGCAAGCCACTCATACGCGCCATGCTGGCCTCTCTTGCAGTCCCCTAGGTGAACATAGTCCATCCTCAGACCATAAACCTTCCCCCAGGACTGAACAGTACAGACCGATAATTCAGCCATCTTATGTGTCCTCCTCATCCTCATCCTCTGGTGGGGCTGGAAAGGGGACAAAGAGCAGCTCCAGTAGTGGTTACTCCTCTTCTGGATCTGCATCCTCTTCCAGAACCCCCCACACACCACCCTCTGCTTCTTCTGCTTCGTCCTCATCTTCATCCTCTTCCTCCTCCTCTGCGTCTGCTAGTGCTCGCCAGTCTAATTCCATTCCAACCTCCACTTCTGCCTCTGCATCCTCTCGACAACAGCCACCAACCCAGACTGTACCCCCTCCACCCCAGACACATTCCCAGCCCTCTCAGAGCTCCTCTAACTCCACTCAGCAGACCCTTCCCAAGTCGTGCCTCTCGGGATACGGATCCCCAGTGGCTCCTGTCAAGTCATCAAGTGGTCTAACAGGCCAGACCCCTCCTCAACCACAACCTCAGTCTTTCTCTCCAAGTCAGCCACCCCCATCACACCTTTCCCAGTCATATGGGGGATTCAGTTCTCCGCAGACACATGATCTTCCTTCAGCTAGGACATCTGGAGTGGCTAAAGGGTATGGGAATTTGGGAAGTCAGTCGTTTTCAGCAGAATCAGTCTATGGGACAGATTCTGGTTATGGGTCGCTGCCACCATCCTTAGGAGGTGCTGGAAGTCCCTCAATGGGTTATGGTGCATCAGGACACTCTCCTGCCCTTCTTAGGTCAGGAGCAAGTGGTGGAACAACTGGTGGTAGTAGTAGTGGAGGCAGTACAGGAACTGGAGGCAGTGGAAGCGTGGGAGGTGGAGGAGGTGGTGGATCTTACCACATCCCTGATTCAAGCCCATCTCCGTCTGGTAATTCTGGAATCATCCGCCCTGGTCTGCATTCTCCCGCACCTTCACGACCTGCTCAGTCGCCTGTTGGAACAGGATCCAACAAATATCTATCGTCTGTTCTCTCGCCTTCATTTCTTCCTTCTCCGCAAGGGTACCCAGACACAAGAGCTCCTCGTTCACAACCCTATCACCCCTCTGCTCCTCCCAAAACAAAGTCTGATAACAGCATGCTTGGTGTAACAGAGTCTAGGTCACAACAGGACGATGATGTTGATGATGATTTTCTCATCCAGCACCTTCTTCAAGCCCAAAGTCCTGCTCCGCAGGCGTCCCATCACCATCCTCCTCAAAGCCATCATTCCTCACAGCCCACCCAGCAGCCTCCAGTCCTCCCAGCTCAGGATGGGAATAAGGGGCTTGCTTATGAGATGAGCAAAAGCTCAGAAGAGAGGTACCACCTTCAAAGCGTTATCCGAACACATAGTGCCACCTCTAATGCTGCTGTCACTGGTACAGGGAGTGGAGCTGGACTGGACAGTCAGTTGGAGATGTCACTAAAGAAACAGCAACAGCACCAACAACAACAGCATCAACAGCAACAACAACATCAGCAGCAGCAACAGCAGCATAAACAACAACATCAACAACAACCACAGCAGAAAAGCAACAGAACTGTAAGCGATGGAGGACGAGGGAGTTCAGATCAAACACATTCCCATCCTCACCATCATCATGATTCTCTGGGATCAGTGGTGCATTATGGCCGGGGTGACCCGTATTCCCAACACTCCATTCCTCAACACTCCACCTCCCACCATCAACACACTCCACATACACCGACGCACCCACACCTACACTCTCACCCGCACATGGATCTTCAGAAAAAGCCTCAAGATTCAGGAGATATGGCTTACATACGTAAGACGCCTGATGTGCAGCAACATCACCATCCGCATCAACAGGCACATCAACAGCAAACTCAACATCATCAGTCCCATCCGCAACAACATCAACAACAACCGCAGCAGCAACGTCACTCCCAGTCACAGTCACTTATGGACTCTCCCACTGACCAGTCTCGCCAACCCCCTCATTTGTTGCAGTCTGTGTTGTCCCATACCCGCAGCAAAATAGACCCTCAGCAACAGCAGCATTCTGTAAGCCAGCAGGCCCTTATGGAAGCCACTGGGGGAGTTGTGTCAGCAGAGACCCATTCCCAGCCTCAGACATCCCAACTCCAACTCCAGCTTCAGTCCCAGGCTTTGGAAGCTGCTGGTCACTATGGTCATAGTACCCAGCAGCAAGACCAGAGCCGCCCTAAGTCCAACACAGTGTCTTCACTAGACATGCTGGAGCATTCCCTCTCTCGGACATCTAGCCAAGAAGGAGCAATGGTGGATGAAAGGACAGGAGGTGAAGGAAGCAGGGGAAATTCTGGAGCAGCGACAGCAGGAAGTGTAGAAAGGCGCCAATCACAGGAGCAACAAAGACTTTCATCTCACCACCCAACGCAGCACCATGCTTCAGAGTTACACTCATATCTTCCTGAGCCAGACATGAGTTTATCAACAGCTTCCCATGGACACCACCTATCCCACCATCACCACCAACAGCAACAGTCGTCACAAGGTCCTCAACATCCTAACTCCCACCATCAACACACTCACCCCTCCCATCCTAATCAGCAGAGCCATCATCATCTTCCTCCACAAGCCTCCTCGGCAGCTTCTCAGCAACAAGAGCAGACTCACCCCTCTCATACCTCCCAGATTCCTCAGCCTCAACTTGACCAGCATCAAGGAGAGCCCCACTTTGACACCAGGAATCAAGCAGTGAAATCAAATCAAAACCAAAATCAAAGCCAACAGAGCCAGAGGTTTGTTCCTTTAACATCCATCTGCTTCCCCGATGCTCTTCTCCCAGATGAGGACCGTTCATTCTTTCCTGGAATGGAGGATATGTTCTGCCCAGAGGAGTACAAATCCACTTGCTCAGGAGGAACTGGGCAAGGTCAAGATGGGGTTGCACCTGGCCAAGCAGTGCAGGAAGGAATGGAAGGAATTAAAACAACACCTGGAGGAGGAGACAATACAGGTCCAAGTTACGACATGCTTGGCCATCACAGTGACCAGGGGTATGGGCAATATTGCCATGATCTTTCAGAACCTGACAATGGACCCATGCATTTGGATCTTGACTCGTTGAAGACTCATGAGCTCCCATCTACAGTCAACACAGAGCAGCTTGGACTGATCCAATCTCAACCAGCCAACCTTGGAATGGGGACACCTGGACCAGTTGGGGAAGGATCTGGTGCCAAAATGGGAGGTACTGGGGGATCAGGGTCTGGATCCGGAGGTCTTACTTCTCCCATATTCTGTTCCTCTCGCCCAAAGAAGCTCCTGAAGTCCAGTTCCTTCCATCTGCTGAAAGAAAGGCCTGATCCAAACTCCTTGCCCAAGAAGAGCTATGCACAGGAGTATGAATTTGAAGACGATGAGGACAAGGCTGACGTCCCAGCTGACATTCGGCTCAACAGTCGAAGCCGACTTCCTGATCTCATACCAGACCTTGTGTCCAGCTGTCGCAAATCAAGTGGTGTGGGAGGGGGAACTTTAAGCCCTTTAATGGGTGATCTAGATTTTGGATACCCATCTCTTGGTCCCCCTCCACAGATGATGCCTCAAGATGGACCGAAGAAAAGAGGCAGGAAGCCCACAAAGCCTAAAAGAGAAGGACCTCCAAGGCCACGTGGACGACCACGTATACGCCCATTGCCAGAACCTCATCATTCTAGGGGTATGATGGAACAGTATGGAACAGGATATGTTCCTGAAAGAGGCAGAGGCAGAGGAAGGGGCAGAGGCAGAGGTAGAAGGGATGAATCAATGATGGACATGGAGATGGCCAATAAAGACCCAAATCAGATGTATCAACAACACATGCAGCAGCAAATGCATCACCAATCACAGCAGCAGCCACAGCATCAGGAGCCAATCAAACCCATCAAGGTAAGCTGTTCAAATTTAAAAGCTACCGTTAAAATTTATAATATACTCACAAAAATTTGAGAGAGGTTAAAGGATTAGCTCACTCCTGATATTTCTTGATAATTTCTTTCTTTCTTTAGTCGAATAGATATTAAGGCTTTTGAGGAAAACATTGCAGGATTTTTCCGATGGGTTGAAGGTCCAAACTGCAGTTTCAATGCAGCTTCAAAGGGCTTCTCTGGGATCCTTGACACATTAGAGGCATAATTGTATGAGCTAGTGCAAGACAAGCATTTGTGGTTAAAAAGTATATACATTTTTATTTTTAAAATGACTTTGTTTTGCTAGATAAGACCCTTGTTCCTCGGCAGGGATTGTGTAGAGCCCTTTGAAGCTGCATTGAAACTGAAAATTGGACCTTCAACCTGTCAATCGCCATTGAAGTCCACTATATGGAGAAAAATCTTTTTGTTTTCCTCAAAACCTAGTAAACTAGTCCTTTAATGTGAATTTCAGCATTCATAGTTGAAGATGGGCAATATAGTAGATAGATAGTGATAGTAGAGTTTTTAAACAGTATTGGATATTTAATAATACATGCTAAATATGAGCCATAACATTAAAGTAATTACCAGTTTATCAGTGTTTGCCAGAATTTTATAATTGGTGCATCTCTAGTAGTTATTGAATGATGGGACATCTGCTTTGATCACTTTCCATGATGTTTTGTTTTCCTTCACTAGATTAAACTTCCTATTGGAACCATGTCATCTTCTGATGCCTTGTTGCGGACAGACTCCTTGTCAGGCACTGATCCGGCTCTCTCAGATGGCTCCCTCGGTTCAGCACCGTCTTTGGGATTGAGCCCAGGGACTCCCGGAGTGCCTGACATGAACAGACCTCAAGACAAGAAATCCAAATCCCAAGAGGTATGAGAATGCAATGTAGATCCCAGAGTTGTGTTCATGAGCATGTTTTGAAATTTTTATCTAATGAAAAATTTTGTTCTTTTATATTTAGCTGGAAGAGAAAGATTCAGAGAAGACTGGCTTTGTTGCCTCATTTTTGGATTTTCTCAAGTCTGGAAAAAGGCCATCGGGAATGTCAACGGGCTCAGCTGACAGCGTTGGAAATGAAGACGGCTCTCCTGGGAAAAGTGGAGGCATTCGCCCATTATCCCCTCAACCGCCACCTCCCCCAGCCGCTGCGGCTGTATCTGGATATGGAGATGGTGAAAGTGATGGAGGACTGTCTTTGGGTGGCTGTCCTAGCCCATGCAAGCGCTTGGATGAAGAGCTAAAAAGGAACCTTGAGACGTTGCCCTCCTTCTCGTCCGACGAGGAGGACTCCGTCGGAAAGAACCAGGACCTGCAAAAGAGCATCTCCTCTGCGATATCTGCCCTGTATGACACTCCTCAACTCACCTCCTCAATGCAGCCTCCATCACTTCCTCCACCCCCTCCTCCGCCTCCTCCGGAACCACTGACACCCACGCAACAGCCACCAGCCCTCAGCCCTCAACCACCACTGCTTTCACACCCGCCCTCACATGCCCACACCCATTCTGCTGAGCCTGCAAGATTGCAAAGAGAAGAGCAAGAAGAAGAAATGGAGGATAAAGAGAAGGACCTAGATGAGGTGGTGGAGCAAGACAAGGAGGAGAAAGAGAAAGTCCCAGATATGGAGCTGCTGAGTGTCCCCAAAATTGGAGGTGAGGGTCATTTTTGAAAGTAGGATGAATTAAGCAGTTTTCTCAAAAACACCTGTGCTTTGTTAAAATAGGGCATTATTTAACACTTGTTTGCTGTTGTTTTGCAGACTCACCCAAAGAAGACATTGAAGCCCAAGCTCCCCCATCTCTCCCACCAGTTTCCCCATCATCCCCTGCTCCCTCCTCCACCTCCTCGCCATCACCGCTTCCTCCCCTCAACCTTCCCTCTCCACTCCCTTCACAGGAGGACAATCCTTCCCCCTCTCAGAAGTCGCCTCCACAACAGTCTTCGTCTCCACCCAGTCCTGTGGCTTCCTCTGTGCCTGTCCTCTCTCCTCTACCTCCTCCTCCTCCTATAGAGCCTGCTCTATCTTCTAGCCCACCTTCGCCCAGTCCACCTCCATTACAGGAGTCCATCGCAGAGCCCGCCTCTCCTGAAGAGCCCCCTGCACCTCAGATTCTACCATTGCACTTGGCACAGAAACAGAGCGGTGCTGCCATTGTCGGCGAGACTGATGAGGATGAGAGTGAGAGTGGAGGCGAGGGTATTTTCAGGGAAAGGGATGAGTTTGTGGTGCGGATTGAGGACATCAGGAGTCTGAAGGTACAGCATAGCATTCTGTTTTTAGGTCTTTGTAAGCATGTGTATAATACATATGTGATCCTGAGCCACAAAACCAGTCATAAGTTGCACGGGTATATTTGTAGCAATAGCCAACAGTATGAGTATGAGTCAAAGTTGTCGATTTTTCGTTTATGCCAAAAATCATAAGGATATTAAGATCACGTTCCATGAAGATATTTAGTAAATTTTAAAACGTAATTTTTAATTAGTAATATGTATTGCTAAGGACTTCATTTGGATAACTTTAAAGGCGATTTTCTCAATATTTAGATTTTTTTGCACCCTCAGATTCCAGATTTTCAAATAGTTGTATCTCAGCCAAATATTGTGCTATCCTAACAAACCATACATCTGTAGAAAGCTTATTTAATAAATTAATAAATTTCAGAAAATTAACCCTTATGACTGGTTTTGCGGTCCAGGGTCACATATGTGATGCGGTATGTAGGTAACATTTTGCGTGCCTTTCCAGTTGGCCTTGCAGACAGGACGAGAGCCCCCTCCTATTTGGCGTGTACAGAAAGCTCTGTTGCAGAAGTTTTCCCCCGAGATTAAGGATGGACAGAGACAGTTTTGTGCCACTAGTAATGTGAGTCATGATCGATCACATCATTTGTAAAAAGCTGCACACAATGTTTCCGCTATTTCTTCTGTTTACTACCTATGTTCACTTCTTATTTTATTAGTGTTTCTACTTGTAAAGCTACTATTAATTGATGATCATCATTGATTTATCATTTATTGATAATAAATCAGACTAAATAATCCCATTCATCTACACGACTCATTTCTTTATAATTTACTCACTCCTGTGTCATCCAAGATGTTCAAGTCCTTTCCTCAGTCGAAAAAAAATTAAGTAGCATTCCAGCATTTTTCTCCATATAGAGGACTTCAATGCAGTGTTAATTTTGACAGCAAATTTTGATTCAGTCTCAGTCATTGTCTTTTGACTAAAATGCCATTTAGTTTTAGTCTGGTTTTAGTTGACTAAATCTACAGTATATTTAGTCAATGTATTTATTAAGCAATTCTCTAAAATTATCTCTAAACTCATTGTATAGGTTTGATATTAAAGTTTTATTATGATAGAGAGATAATATATTAAAATCAAATGAAACCACTTTCTCATACAGAAAGAAGAACATGGTCTTCTTTTCAGTGAAATGGAAGTTATATAGGCTAATTATGCATTCTTTATACCACAGTTTGTTTACCACAGTCTTCATTCTTTCAAGCCGACGTATTTATTTATATAAATAAATTAAGATTAATCTTTATTAGGGCTGCTAAAGTGAGTGATTTTCTGTCTTTTGTTGCTTGATTAACATCAGTGCCACAGAGAATAGCAATTAAAGTAGGCTGCTGTCTCTTTAAAACCGAATGCATGGATGCAATGTACACGTTCAAGATTCTCCCAACTGTTTACGACAATTCGGATAGTGGACAATTCAACATCATTTTGTTTGTATTTCTCCATTCATGAGACGCAAAAAAGTACTCATGCGCTGTGTGAGGGGCGCTGCTTTGGTGTGTGCACTGAATTGAGTTCTTTTGCAGCGTCAAATTTATCCATATGTCTGCTCTTCTCTTTCTCCAGATATTGACATTATTGAACGTTTTATGAGTTTTACGTTTTAATGTATGTTAGCTTATTTCCCGCCAGATAGATCAATAGGCTATGATACAGTTCAAATCATCAGTTCATCTAACCACTTAACCACTCAGCAGATTTGTTCTGAAAAAAATCGTCCCTCCCAAATATTTTCGTTTAGTTTTTAAGTGATGAAAATGTCAGTAGGTTCTTGTCATTCAAAACTAATTTTGACCGTCACCATAGAAGTCCACTTTATGGAGAGAAATCCTGAAATGTTTTTCTCAAAAAACATTTTTTTTTACAACTGAAGATAGAAAGACGTGAACATCTTGAATGACAAGGGAGTGAGTATATTAATTGTAAATTTTTGTTCTGGAAGTGAACTTCTCCTTTAAGTGATGGGTCATTCTTTGTTTTGTTTTTGTATTTGTGTGAGGTGCATTTTAAGTTGACACTATACGTTTCTAAATGTGTGTCCTCCTTTTTCCCTTTCTCCTCAATTTCTCTGCTCCCTCGCAGTATCTGGGTTACTTTGGGGATGCTAAAAAGCGCTACCAGCGGCTGTATGTGAAGTTTCTGGAAAACATAAACAAAAAGGACTACGTGAGGGTCTGTTCCCGTAAGCCCTGGCACAGACCTTCTGTCAACCTGAGGTATTTCCGACCCTTTTGTCTATCTTGCTGTCCTATCAAGTCAATGAGGCAATGACTTCACAGACAGCATTTGAGTGTGAAGACATCTTTTAAAAAGTGGAGCAGACGAAGACATCTTAGTAGACCGGATATTGTGCAAATGTTAGATTTGGATATTTTGTTGCCTCATCTTACTACATGTGAGGCCAGCATTTTTCTGATTTCAGACACATCCTGTTCTCAGGGCTGTAAAGGGCTGTTTACACCAAAGATAATAACAATAACAGTTTAATAAACATACTAATTTTATGAGATCGGGAAATCCACACCATTACTATAAAAAAAACAAAGACATTAAGGAACGATATAATTGCAGTCACTTTTAGGTTAATTTTTTCCAGCTAATGAAGGATAAAAACATTGACAGCCAATCAGAATCCATCTATATGTGGTCAATATATATATGGGGGGTCAATTTTTTGAAATTGATATTTATACATAATCTAAAAGCTGAGTAAATAAGCTTTACATTGTTGTATGGTTTGTCAGGATAGGACAATATTTGGTCGACATAAAACTATTTGAAAATCTGGAATCTGAGGGTGCAAAAAAATTAAAATATTGAGAAAATCACCTTTAACCTTGTCCAAATGAAGTTCTTAGCAATGCGTATTACTAATTAAAAATTAAGTTTTCATACATTTATGGTAGGAAATTTACAAATATCTTCATGGAACATTATCTTTACTTATTATCCTAATGATTTTTGGCATAAAAGTAAAAATCGATACAATCGACCCATACAATGTATTTTTGGCTATTGCTACAAATATACCCATGCTACTTAAGCCTTGTTTTGTGGTCCAGGGTCACATATTACATGCATGTAATAAACAGCATGCTGTCATATGTTGGTGTGGATGCTAATATAGTTATTGTTCCCTAATGGTTATGTTTGAGCCCTTATGTTTATTCATCTAGGGTTGAGTAATTTGTGTGTTTTGCACATGCTTGATAATGGTGTTACAATGATATAGATGACGGCAGCATTTACTATCCTCTTTACAACCCTCCTGTTGTTTTTCACCTATTAGGAGACAGTCTCAACCACTCCCGAAGTTAGCGCCACCCCCCAACAACCAGACTCCTTTAGAGAGGACTGAGAAAGACAGAGAGAAGATTAAGGAGCCGCGTGAAAGCAGAGAGAAGAACAACATTCGGCCAAAGGAACAGCGGGAGAAAGAAAAAGTGGTTAAGACCAAGGAGAAGGAAGAAAAGAAAGAGAAAGAAAAGGAAAAAGAGAAGAAAGCTTCACCTCCACCGCCGCCACCTCAGAAGCCCGAGAAACGAGTGGCGGTGACAGAACGAGGGAAGGTGAAGGAGGAGAAAAGGAGCGCTGGACAGGAGAAGAAGACTGAGCGCTCTGCCAAACCTCAGCCACCAAAGGTGAAGGCTGAACCTCCGCCGAAGAAACGCAGGATGTGGCTGAAGGAAGTACCCTCATCCTCAGACTCAGACTCCTCAGCAAGTGAGGATGAAAGTGAGTATGCTTTTAAAAATGTATGGCATCCTATTTCTGAAACGTGCAAAGGATGTTGTTTCTTATGTGATAAATTAACATTGCATTCATCTAGAATCTACATTAAGAAATTTTTTTTGAATAAAAATAGATGAATCTCTTGAAACCATATCCACAGATTATATTTTACCCTGAAATCAAAAGTCAATAAATGAGGAAATTGTATTTTGCATAGAAAAGAAAATCCTATAGTTTAGTTCAGCTTTAACGTACAACATGCAACACTGTAGCGTAAATACAAAACAAAATACCCCCCCCCCTACAAAATATACATTTTCTTAATTAAATATTTGAATAAGAATTTGTACAATTAAGAGTTTTTGCATTGTAATATTATTTCTTTGACTT
>JAHKKF010475633.1:0-10189 GCA_019740295.1 Labeo calbasu
AAACCATTGAGAATTTTTAATCAAAGTATATTAGAGACTTTTCATTAAGACCCTAAAGAATCATATCAACTTGTGGAAAATGAGCATCCGATGACCCCCTTTAAGGGTGTTTGATCTTCTTTGCATGTTCTTTGCATGTTTAAAGACTGTGTCGGTACTTCTGCAGTGATGTAGGATGATTTTGAAATGATTTTTGAAGTTGAGGGAGAAAATACGAGTTTTTCGACATACCCTAACTGCTTGAACCAGAATACACAGAGTTTACAGAGTATAACCAATCGTTTCGCTAGATAAGACCCTTCTTCCTTGGCTGGGATTGTTTACAACCGCATTTGTGATCATTTGAAGCCGCATTTAAACTACATTTTGGAAGTTCAAACTCGGGGCACCATATCAGTCCATATCATGTTTCCCTCAAAAAACATAATTTCTTTACAACTGAAGAAAGAAAGACATGAACATCTTGAATGACAAGGGGGTGAGTACATTATCTGTAAGTTTTTGTTCTGGATATGGACTTCTCCTTTAAGAAACAAAGTGCAGTGCCCTTAACACACACTAAACCCATGGTGGTTAAAAGATTAAAACTAATGTAGTTCTATAACATACAGAGTCCAGCAAATCACCTGTAGGAGAAAAAGGCAAGACCCACAAATCCATGGCCATTAACAGCAGAATATGAACGCAATGTGCAAAGACTTTTGTTAAGCATTTTCCTCCCATAAAACATTAACACTTAATATGACTTAAAGCATTAAAATGGTGACATTAAAACTCACCTTTTAGTTCACCGACAACACCTCTCTGACCAAAAGCCACTGAACAAATAATCAGGTCCAGATATTGAACATTTATTTTTCTATTGCCCTTATGTTATTTCAATTGGACTGACTTAAAAATAGACATAACAAAAAAATTAAGCAAACCCCTTAATTTAGATTTTCATGATATTTTACTTTGTTTTCAAAACCCCTCTTTTTCTGATAAACAGGTTTATATTATAAATCTCTTAATTATCTTAGCAAAGATTTATATTCACAAGTCAAAAGTAAGTCAGAAGAAACCATTATATATTACATTTTGTAACACTGATCATAAAATTTACATTGAAACCCTCTCTAATATGAGATCTCAAAATAAGAAGCTCATAAAAACAAAACAAATATTTATTTAATCTGTAAATGAGGTGTGAGTCATTTAAAAATGTGCAAAGGATTTCACCTCACTCGTCAGGGCTCGTTTTTACAAATAAAAAACAAACTCAAAGGCAGTTATAGTCATCGGGGTCCAAGCACCAATAGCTCAGATTGTTTGGTGATTAAGTTGCTATATTTATTTCTACATATTATGAATCTTGTATCTCTACTGATTTGTAGTATCCAAAACACATTCAAAAGGAAATTAAGAACTAATTTGCAATTCACCCTGATGCAACATGATAAAATACACAGGAATAAAATATTAAAGGAGAAGTACAATGTAAATCTGTTGTATTATTTTTAACTTGTCAGGCGTTGAATTAGTCATCGGGAATGTTGGGTGGGGGATTGGGGCGCGGTTGTTGTCCCTTATTTTGCCACACTGAAGATGTCAAGCCTATTCTTAGTCAGCGAAGTTTAGAAATGAAATGACAACATGCTGATTCCCCTGCTAGGACCACAAAAAACAATTTAAACTGTGCAGGATATATCCACTCACCCAGCCAAGTCTTTTGGCTGGTAATGAGGCTGATCATGTTGTAATGTTATATTTTCCCTTTATAGTGAAACAAAATGGCTTCAATCAAAAACATGATTCATGATATACTTTCTGACCTACGACAGTCAGATTTTGACCTATTCAAATGGCACCTGTCAAATGGTGGGACAAACGAGTCTATTTCTGTTGGAAAGCTGGAGAACGCTAATCGCCATAATGTTGTGGATCTCATGGAGCAGCAGTACAGCCTTTCAAAAGCTGGGATGATTGCAGTCAAAGTGCTGCGCAAAATGAAGCAAAATGAGCTTGCTGATCGGCTTGAGAGAAAACTTCATGAAGGTATTTTCTGACACTTGTTTATCTGTGCCTATGAATGTTTTATCTAAACTGTGTTTGAGTTTTTCCCTGTGTCTCCATCAGAGGTGCAGAGGTGGAACTTACAAATCTTAAATCCCAAGTCCTCAAAGAGTTAACCCCGAAACACACTGCACGATTTTCAGCTGTCCCAGACGAAAGATTGGTATCGTGAAACAATCATGGCGATTTCCGTGATCGTGGCTCCTAATCCGTGGTCCTATGTCATACAGTGAGAGAGGTTCAAAGACAGCTGTTGCCACGGTTAAAAGTCCCCCCTCTGGGATTAAGAGTTTGCAGTTTTATACTAACAATATTCCTTCTCAGTGGATGCAAATGAAATAAGTTCAGTACTTATCAAGTACAGTACTAACATCGTATGAATGCTAGTTTTTAAACTCAAAGTGTTTAAAGCTATTGGAGCACAGTTAATTTTTACCGTAAAATACTGTAAAAAAAAAAAAGAATAGCTCTAAATTAACAGTTCAATATTAGGAAAAACAATTGTAGAGACACTGGTGTCAGTAATATACTTGCCTTCAGTCAGAAAAAAGATGGCATTAAACAAATAATAAAAATAAACTTTCTATGCTACTTCTACATTAATTTGAAGAATGTGAAATTATTGCAGTATAAAAGTATAATTACAAACTTTAATGTTAGGTGGGATAAATTGCAATTGTTGTTTTTTTAATCAACTGACAGCACTAATAGATATTTTAATACTATAATAATAAAAAAAATCTATACAGAATGATGCAAAACATGCTAACATGTTTGTGTGTTTTTTTTTTTTTTTGTCTTCAGTTCAGCAGCCTATGCAGGAGGAAGCAAGAAATGCTCCAGAGTCTATGGATCTGCAGCCCATCCAGTCTGATTGGCAGAGAGCAGACAGCATTACTCCATGCAGTCAACAATTTAAGGAGAGACTTCTTAAACAAAACAGAAGTGAAGCAAGTATATATGTTTCTTTGAACATGAAAAAAATACATTCAAGAGTTGTCATTCCTCCTTTTGGAAGTCAGTCTTCCTGCAAAGTTAAGGAATGTTGCCAGACTGTTGACACTGCCACACTTGCACATCTTAAATTGTTTTCTAATGTAAACTTTTTTGTCTTTACTGAACATGATGCAAATTATATTTTGTTAATCAGTGTTTTCTAACCCTTATTTCAAGATGCATAATTCTTATTTAAAAAAAAAAAAAAAAAAAAAAGAAAGAAGAAGAAAAGGATCATTTTAAACAGTAAAAAATGAGAAACAGAAATATACTATCGTTCTAAATATTTTCAAAAAATCTTTTACATTTTATCTAGTTTGATCATCTGGAGTTGCTTGTGATGTAATTCTGCGTAATTCTGATGTTTTTTTCGTAGATTTATATACCAACGAGTTCTCAGAGGAAAGGCTCAGCCCTGCTAATCACCAACATTAAATTTGATTACTTAAGTCACAGGGACGGGGCAGAGAAAGACGAGGCAAACATGGAGTGGCTGCTGAGAGCTTTAGGTTACAGTGTTGAGAAACACACAAATCTCTCTGGAGCGGTACGTAAAACAAAAGTCAGACTTCATAAAACCAATACTGTCTATGTAGAGCTAATAGATTTCTAGTGTGGAAATAGAAATATGAACACATATTTAATTGTACTATGCATTTTATAGCAGGCATTTCTTTTAAGAAATTGTTTATTTATACTCAGGAAATAGATGGAAAAGTCAAGAACTTCTCTAAACGTTCTGAACATCGAGACTCGGACAGCACCTTTGTGGTCATCATGTCTCATGGAAAAAGAATCCAAAATAAAGATGCCATTTTAGGTGTCCATTATGATCAATATCTACACCCCAATGATCACTTCTTTGTTGAGAAGATCTTCTCCTATCTGAACTCAGAGAACTGTCCTGCTCTGATCGATAAACCAAAGGTTATTCTCATTCAGGCCTGCAGAGGAGGTACGACACGACTGAAGAATCACAGTGGTTATCATATTGTTATTTAAATTATTTTTGTACTCAGCATTTCTGAATTTAAAGTAAGATTGTCTTCCATATTGTTAACCATATTTCTGTCACTCAGATCACCTAGGGGGTGTGAAAGTTAGTGACGGAGAGTTTCAGTCAGATGCCTGGGTGCACAGGGAGAAAGACTTTGCCTGCTTTATGTCCTGCCTCCCTGGTGAGTCCTCAAAAACACGGATTACAGATATGAGATTTGTAGCTCACATCTGTTCAATATGATCATAAGGTCCAGGTTTGTTTTTCTTTTCTTAAAAATGTTAGTTTAAGGTTGACTCATGCTTTAAAGAAGAAACTGCCGATGAAACCAATTAGATGTGTGATGAGACATCATTAGCAAATACAAAAATGTTGGCCAGTGTTTCTTCCATAATGAACAAAGTTTGAAAAGTTGCTTTGTGAAGTACATTACTGTATAACTTCATGAACTGTCTCAACAGATACCACATCATACAGGAGTCCTGACAGCGGAAGCTTTTTCATCATGTACATAGTGGATGTGTTCAGTACACGCGCTCATAATGATGACATTATGGAGTTGTTCAGGAAGGTAAATGAAGAAAATCCCATTTCAGTTGGTTTACTTTATTTCAGCCAAAAAGTCAGAACAATCTCTTTCATTTTATTCACTCCAAGTGTATTGCTCAGTTAAAATGAATTAGTTTGCTTCTTGACACATCCAAATATCTTTTTCTAGATTGCCTCACGTATGCAGAACGACCCACGATTCAGAGGAGAGAAGCAACTAATGCCATCTATTGAAAGGACGACCATTCTGAAAAAATTCTACCTGTTTCCTGGACTCTAATGATGTGCAGGGTAATTCGAGTAAGAGATGGCCATCACCTGTTCGACATCTAAACAGAAACGCATTCTAAACACACAAGTATAGTCTTTGCAATTACCATTTATATACATTAATTTTACTTTTTTTTTACTTTAAAGGGGTCATGCCCGTTGTCAACAAGTTAATATGATTCTTTAGGGTCTTAATGAAAAGTCTATAACATACTTTGGTTACAATTTCCCAATGGTAGTGTAAAACAACACCCTTTTTACCTTGTCAAAAAAGCTCTGTTCGCAGCAAGCCATTTCGCTACATGTCCCTTTAAATGCAAATGAGCTCTGTTCACCCTGCCCCTCTCTTCTGTGGGGTGACAAGTGGTTCTCTCTGAGACTGTAAACTTTAGCCACGGGACTTGCTAACTAGCACTTATTAGAAACAGTGATTTGCAAAGATTCATAAAAAACCTTATACTCACCTCATCTGTGTGTATTTGAATAGTTGAATTGGTGTTTTCATGTATTTACATTGTTTATGATACTTGTTTTATTTTCTTTTGTCTTTTTTCCTTTTCTCTTTTTAATTCAGCTCTTAGGATAAATGACGCTTGTGTTAAACTTGTGCTTTATAATCAAAATTTGCCTTGCCTTCTGAAGGCTGATCACAAATGATTTGACAGAACATAGACGCAAATGGAGAAAATGGAGAACTCATTATATATGGACAGTACAGCTCTAGTTCAGTAATGCACATAAAACTCTATATGGCACAATTGCAGTTGAACTGTACTGCAAAATATATAAAATTCAGAATAATTCATTATGAACTTTAATCATTTTGATAATGCCACTTGGGTCTACATACGAATACACATACAGTACACACACACACACAGTGGCTTTTAGTCTATAACATTTAATAATATTTTACATTACAAATATCACAATAGCTAAATTTACTCAAGGTCTTTATAAATAAATGCCATTTTGGTCAAGTTGTCAACATATAATGATCATGGTCAAACATGGTATAAGTTCCGAACTCACCACTGAATATGCTTAAATACCCAGTGCTAACAGGTTAAAAACTCTTCTTTTCCTTCTCTTCTACTTTTGTCTTTAGATACCTGGTTAAGGTGAGTCTTGTTTACACATAGGTAGTATTGCAATCAAACTGCCTCTAGTGGCACAGAGTAGCATCACATTCTCAGAGCAGTTGTGCTTTAATCTGCTTTAGGTTACTGAACACACAGTATGAATGAAGATTAAACTCAACATTAGAACTAGACATGAGAAACAAAGTGTTTAAGTTTAAGGATTCAAAAAATATTTTGTAGTGATTCCATTCCAGGAGCAACACCACTGACTACATACATTCAAGGAATAAGGAAGGAAGGAAGGACGTGATGTGTGGCCAAGTATGGTGATTTAACCCATCCAAGTGCATTTAACCCATCCAAGTGCACACACACAGTAGTGAATAGTGAACAAACACGCGCACACACACCGTGAACACACACCCGGAGCAGTGGGCAGCCATATTGCTATCGCTGCGGCGCCCGGGGAGCAGTTGGGGGGTCGGTGCCTTGCTCAAGGGTCTCACCTCAGTCATAGTATTGAGGGTGGAGAGAGTGCTGGTTATTCACTCACCCCACCTTCAATCCCTCTGCTGGAGCTGGGACTTGAACCCGCAAAATTTCAATTACAAGACCGACTCCATAACCATAAGGCCACGGCTGCCCCCAATACTGTATAATACTGTACATCCAAATGTTATATATTATATCATAACTAATATCTTTAATTCACTGAATGAAAATTGCATATTTCAAGGCATTATCATTGAAACAAATATTTTTTGAAGAAAACCGAAAATCCAATACTGCAACTGTTACAAAAAAAAAAAACACATTTTTACTGGGTCTGATGCTAAAACATTACCGTCGCTGTTGAAGTCAGATCACATGAAGTCAGACAGATTCAGTCAGATTAATTAATTAATTTGTGGAATGAATTATTAGATACTGAAACATGCTGATAAAATATAGATATTGTAATAATTCAAAAGTGCAGGAATCCTTTGGTTTTGCTGGTGTGATCAGCAGACTGAACCAGTACAACAGACCATTGCAGTATAAAAAGAGCCATCCTGTAAGTGGCCAATAGTAATTCTTTCACAGTCAGGTCATTCATGTGACTGGGTTTGAGGCTGTGAGCCCAGGAACCTGTATAGCCCATCAACAGTTCACTGTTCAGATTTATCTTGTCCAAGAAGCTCAGTACATATGTAAGTAAACTCATTTTGTGTAAATCTGGTGCTGTGCACTGTAACATTGTTTAAGTTGCTTTGCCTTATGTCCGCATTTGTGTGCTGTTTAGCCCAGAGACCCTAAAGCTAACATCTACATCAGGAAGCATAAAGTTTAATAGTTTGCACCCTTGGTGAGCGGAGCGAGGTGTGTATTTTTTGGTTCTATGTTTAAGAGATAGAAAATCATTAATGATGTAACATTTCTACATTGACTGTTTCTGGAATTTTGTTTGTTGTGTATTCTTTTTCTTTTTCTTTGTTCCAGAAAGGTTTAATGTGTTTACAGATCAAATTATTGTTTGTGTTGTTTAGTTTTAAATAGCTTTAAAGAGTCATTTTAATGTGCATGGCATATGTACAAATGCAGGATGATGCACTGTAAAAGATGTGAGGATTTATTTGTAAAATTGTGTTAAGCCAAAGGCTTATTTAACCAGCTATTTGTGTGTTTACTTTTAGTTTTCACGGTGCTTATGCTGGTTGCAGGATAATAAAACCAATTGCACCCGTTAGAGACTCTCTGCCTCATATTCACGAAGCCAAGGGCTGCGACAGATCCCTTTCAGCTGCCTTTTGTCTTCCATGAAAGAATCAAGACATCATGTTTCTACAGAAATGATAGTTTCTGTTCAGCAGTCAGGATGACTTTAGCTGGAACAACATGCAGCAAGAATGTCTGATTTTTATGAAGGGAAAGATTTTCTTCTCCAATGGCATGCTAATAAAATATGCATTTAATGGATCACTTCTGGCATCAATAAATCTCACCTTTTTCCAGGCATTTAGTTTCAAATGTGTTCTCAACCTAAACTCAAGCTTTACTCAGACTATCTCAGGATTTACTGTCACTTTTAACTTCAGCATCCCAGCAGTCATCAATGTGTATGAGTATCCATTGCATCTGAGACTCCAAAAGTCGTTTGCAGGGGTCAAAGTTTGTGTATTAGTTTTTTCCTTAAATCCAAAGCACATTCCACAGCTCCAATGACAACTGTTTCCCACCTCAGTTTTCCATGTGTGAGTGCCAATAACATATACAACACTCTAACACCATGCGGCTGCTGTGTGAAGAAAGTGAGTTGGAGACATGAGGTCTCCTAGACAACATTTGTTGTATAAAATAAAATTTGAATAATTATCATTAGAATTTGTTTACAGTATTGTTATTTACAATCTTTTTATTTCTGTCTTATTTTTTTATAGGTAAAACTAATCATTTTTATTATTAGTTCTTAATCTGATTTGGTTTCTAAAACGACAGTCTAAATATAATGCAGACTGAAGCATTATCACAATAAACAAAGAGGTCCAGCTTCAAATGTAATGCAGCATCTAGCACTCATAATAAGGGCAGATGTCTTCTCCCATACTTGGTACTTTTAAGTTGACCAGATGTTCAGGAACTTCAAGAGTTTCTAAACTCAGTTCTGCATCTGAAAGTGTGTATTTCACACTAGACATGCACACACACCTTAGAATTCCTGTGCTTTTATAATTGTGCAAGAATGAAAAATGGGACAGCTAGATTAGTGACTGTTGTTAAATAAAACATAACCAACACTGAATGTGTGAGTATGTGAAGTTCCGTTTTTTTTTTTAATTGCAAGGCAAAAAGAAAACAACAAGAAGAAACAGCACTGCATAAAAATACAATAACAAAGGAAAGAAAGAAAAAACAAACAACAACAATAGCACCTCAATCAATAAGAAAAATATTGTCATAAGCCTTAAACGTGTTATTCTTATTGTTATCAGTGAGTTTAATAGACTGAACAATGAGCTAAATCTCTGCAAGAAAGAAATCAAATCTAGGAAACATTAAGAAATTTGGATGTATGAATAAAAAAAAAAAAAAAAAAAAAAAAAAAAAAAAATGTACAATGCAAAACAAACAAAGAAACAAAGAAATAACAACAAGATTGATTACATTATAAAAGCAAAAATGTTCAGGATGCTTTCTTCCGATGAACACTGTCAAAAAAAAAAGGTTCCAGAAAAATTTACATCTATGAGATGTGTATACTGAATAATGGGGTAGTCATAATGTAATGGCTCATTTATGGTGTACATACGGGCATAAAGTGATTGACCAAGTGCCAATTTTTTTTTAATAGGGTCTGGCTGCAGACATGCACCTGCACTCTCAGACGCCTGCACTGTGTTGGTTAAACGATTAAAACTGATTTAGCATAACATACAGGGTCCTGCAAGTCATCTGTAGGAGATAAAAACAAGACCCACAAATCCGTGGCCACAGAACAGCAGAATATGAAGCATAATATGAATGAGAGAATATGAAGTCTCTCGTTAAGCGTTTTCCTCCTGTAGACAACCATTAACACTTAATATGACTCAGTGTATTAAGATGCAGCCCTCCGGGGCGGAACAGGAACCCGCGTCACGGTCTGGAACCTGGGGAAAGCTGAGACAGGGGAGCCAGACAGAATAAAGGGAGAAGCAGAGAGTTTAAAGGGTAACGCCCCCTCCATAAGAGGTTCTACAGCTGGCGCTGACACCTCTGGAGGCATTGGCGCAGCTTCTCCGGCGGGGAAGGCCTCTGGAGCAGACTTGAGACCAGACGGGACCTCTGGAGCAGGAAACCGCGTTATGGCCTGGGACCTGGGAACAGCAGAGACAGAGGAGGCAGACAGAGTAAGGGGAGAAGCAGAGAGGTTGTAGAGGTATGCCGCCTCCATGGGAGGATCTACAGCCAAGGCTGACACCTCAGGAGGCACTGGCATGGCTTCTCCAAGTGAGGGGAGCTCTGGAGCAGACTTGAGACCAGACGGGAGCTCTGGAGCAGGCTTGAGATCAGACGGGAGCTCTGGAGCAGGCTTGGGATCAGACGGGAGCCTCGGAGTGTAGTGTGCAGCCCACATACTGAGAACGGTGATTGCCATCACACTGGCAGACATGGTGTGACAAGGTTCTGGGCGGTCAGACGAGACGTAACTTGGCTCTGGACAAATAGACAAGACATGACGAGGCACTGGGAGGTCTGATGAAACATGGGGAGGCTCTGGGCC
>JAHKKF010475657.1:0-16573 GCA_019740295.1 Labeo calbasu
TTCTATTTTAAAGTATGTTAAAATAAAAAACATTATTTTATATTGTAAAAACATCTTGCAATATTACTGTTTTTTTTCTATATTTTTAATCAAATAAATACAGCCTTGATGAGCATAAGAGACTTCTTTAAAGACTATTACAAGTCTTACTGACCCCAAACTTTTGAACGGTAGTGTGTATGTGTATATATATATATATATACACATACACACACACAATATTATTTCCGGCCAGTTGCCAATGCAACATTTCTCATTTTAATTTAGTTTAACTTCACGTACTACCATAACTAAAACTGAAATAAAAATTAATAGAAACTACACAAACATAAAAAACTAAAACTACCAAAAGTGACCAAAACACACAGCTAAATTATTAAACCTTTACCTACAATTAAAGTTAAAATGAAAACGTTAATAACTATAATAGTAAATCAATGATACTAAAATAACACTTCTACACTGAAAAAAATACTAATTGTAGTATGATTTACTTTGAAACAATTTTCACTCCAAAATTTCTCAATTTCACAAATAATTACAAAGAAATGGTAATTAACACACTAAATTAAATGTGAATTAAAAATCTAAGACTGAAATAGTATTTCCTGGTAAAACATACTTATACTTCATCCTATAGACTGTAATATTAAGTGCATTACTGCAAACACAATTTTTGTTCATTTTTACAAAATAAGGGAGAAGCTAAAATTATATTCCGTGGAAACTACATGTTGAAACTACAAATTGTATTGAACATTCGTTCCCAACATTTTCAAAGCATTTCAAGAGTAAAAGATCAATTGTGACCCTGGACCACAAAACCAGTCTTAAGTAGCACGGGTTTATTTGTAGCAATAGCCAAACACAATGTATGGGTCAAAATGATACATTTTTCTTTTGTCCAAAATCATTAGGATATTAAGTAAAGATCATGTTCCATAAAGATATTTTGTAAATTCCCTACCGCAAATATACCAAAATGCAATTTTTGATTAGTAATATGCATTGCTAAGGACTTCATTTGGACAACTTTAATGGTGATTTTCCCAATATTTTGATTTTTTTGCACCCTCAGATTCCAGATTTTCAAATAGTTGTATCTTGGCCAAATATCCTATCCTAACAAACCATACATCAATGGGAAGCTTATTTATTCAGCTCTCAGGTAATGTATAAATATCAATTTTTTTTAAAAAAAGGACCCTTATGACTGGTTTTGTGGTCCAGGGTCACAATTCTGATTCACCATATAGCAGGACACAAATAATCATCATCATCAGTAGTATCTGAACATTACCTGCTCGACTCGCTGCTTGTGCTCCGTCACCTGCATGTGCTCCACAAACTCTCGGGGCGTCCTGAAGTGCAGTTTACAGACGGTGCAGCTGGTGTTGGACGAGCGACTACAGCGCTGTACAAACACACACAGACAGAGACGCTCAGTTTCATTTCCATCAGCTTGAGGTAAAAACTTTTAAGCATCCAAACAGAAATAGTCACATATGCACTGGAGACTGGAAGAAGTCTGGTTGGGAATAGTGGCGGCTTGTTCACCTTGTGCTCCTTGGTTTTGCGATGGTCCATGACGTTGGAGGTGAAGTGTGTCTGGCAGGTGGAGCACCATCGCTGCAGGCCTGGTCTCTTCTCGCTGCAAGAGCACAGATCATTCAGAAGAATAAAAACAGAGATAACTGGTTTAGACGCGTAAAAATTAAATGTGTCATTCCATCACTGTCTCACCAATGGATCCTCTGCAGTGAATGGGTACCGTCGGAAAGAGAGTCCAAACAGCTGATAAAAACATCACAATTATCCACACCACTCCAGTCCATCAGTTCACATCTTGAGAAGACAAAAGCTGAAACAAATCCATCATTAAGACACTTTTAACTAAAATACCAGCGAGTCCATAATCCATAATAACGTTTCTTCCTGTGAAAAAAGTCGTTCTCCAGTTGTCTCTCACATCAAAACCCAGCCACATATTTGTTTAGAGCTGTTTTGGCTTGTAAACGGTGCTTGATCTGTGCAGATTTCTCTCCTGATTCAGATGGAGGAAGTGTTATTAAGGATTATGGACTCAATGTACTTTAGTTAAAAATGTCTTGATGGATTTGTTTCAGCTTTTGTCTTCTCAAGATGTGAACTGATGGACTGGAGTGGTGTGGATTATTGTGATGTTTTTATAAGCTGTTTAGACTCTCATTCTGACGGCACCCATTCACTGCAGAGGAACCATTGGTGAGACTGTGATGCAATGACACATTTCTACAAATCTGATGAACAAACAAACTCAACCTAATTTTGGATGGCCTGATTTCTTTAAGGTACTCACACACACATAAACTAATGCATGAACCCAGCATCATCAGAGACTCTCACCCGTCTTTTCGAGCTCCTTGCAGGGACTCCTGGACTCGCGGCAGCAGTGTGACGAGACACGCGTTACTCATGTGCTGGATCTCCATCATCTTCTGCTGGTGCGTCAGTCCGTTCATATGGCTCTGGAAATTCTGCACACACAAGATTTCAACGTTACATTTATGCATTTAGCAGATGCTTTCATCCAAAGCGATGTGCAAAAAAGGATCGAAAAGCATTTGGTCAAACTGCTTTTCATCAGCGAGGGTTATGAAAAGCAACATGATTAAGGAGAAGGTCACTTCCAGAACAAAAATTGACAGATAATGTACTCACCCCTTGTCATCCAAGATGTTCATGTCTTTCTTTCTTCAGTCGTAAAGAAATGATGTTTTTTGAGGAAAACATTTCAGGATTGTTCTCAATATAATGGACTGATATGGTGCCCCTTCCAAAATACAGTTTAAATGCAGGTTCAAACCATCACAAATGCGGTTGTAAACGATGCCAGCCGAGGAAGAAGGGTCTTATCTAGCGAAACGATCGGTTATTTTCAGAAAAATAATATAATTTATATACTTTTTAATGTCAAACGCTCGTCTTGTCTTACTCTGACTGGACTGTTTTTGTTCCGGTTCATGACAGTGTATGTGGAAAAACTCCCATCTCATGTTCCCCCTCAACTTCAGAATCGTCCTATATCACTGTTTGACCTTTTTTGTTAAGGGTGTTTGATCTTCTTTGCATGTTCACTTTGCAAAGACTGTGTCGGTACTTCTGCAGTGATGTAGGATAATTTTGAAATGATTTTTGAAGTTGAGGGAGAAAATACGATTGGAGTTTTTCCACATACCCGAACTGTCTTGAGCCAGAATACACAGAGTTCAGGGAGAGAAAGACCAGACGAGCATTTGAGAATAATAAGTATTTAAATTGTATTTTTTTAATGAAAATAACCAATTGTTTCG
The DNA here is from genome assembly GCA_019740295.1 of Labeo calbasu. NCBI lineage: Eukaryota > Metazoa > Chordata > Actinopteri > Cypriniformes > Cyprinidae > Labeo > Labeo calbasu. The sequence continues at coordinate 3,333 of JAHKKF010475657.1, forward strand.
CTAGATAAGACCCTTCTTCCTTGGCTGGGATCGTTTACACCCGCATTTGTGATCGTTTGAAGCCTCATTTAAACTGCATTTTGGAAGTTCAAACTTGGGGCACCATATCAGTCCATTACATGGAGAAAAATCCTGAAATGTTTTCCTCAAAAAACATAATTCCTTTATGACTGAAGAAAGAAAGACATGAACATCTTGGAGACCAGAGGGTGAGTACATTATCTGTAAATTATTGTTTTGGAAGTGGACTTTTAACATGCATGCAAACTCTCACACCAGTTATTCTATATATCAGGTCATGTAAATCATTAACGATGATATCAGAGAGACATACTTGCTGGTTATGGCAAGTGATGTTGCAAATATAGCAGAAGAACTTGCTGGATGTCTCTGCTGCTCCATCTTTGACCTCCTCAGGAGTGACTGTGCTTTCCTTAATCTCAGGGACTGAATTGGAGCCCGCAGCTTCATGTGAACCATCGCTGTTCTGCTGCTCAACAACCTTCTCTGGAGATTCTGTGCTTTCAACCTGCTGATGAGAAGCAAACAAGACACATTTTTACATTATTTGAAGAATAATGTAGTGCTTCTTGACTAGATACAGCTCAGGTTGCTCTTCCAGTGAGCATCTGTTGTATCACTCATTTTATGGTAAAAATAGTGTATTTAATCACTTAGATCATACAGATGGAACCAACCTCAGCCACTTGACTCGGTTCATCTGCTTCAGCGGCCAGCGGCCCGTCCACACCGCCTCCCTCCTGCAGTGTGAGCTCTGAAACACATCAGATCACTTACAGGAAGAGGATTCCACCCTCATGAATAACACATAACCATACGCTCATCCATCTAGAAAAAGATTTTCAGCTCAAAAGCACTAGATGTTTCCAGAGACAGAAGAAAATGCTGTGCGACAATCACAATCAGAACATGAAGCTTATTACACAGTTATGCAGCATTCATGTGGATTTACACATAGAGTTATCACACACAGAGTTATGATGGTTAAAAATTTAAAAAATTTGGGATCAGTACAATTTTTAATGTTTTGGAGAGTCTCTTGTGCTCACCAAGGGTGAGTTTATTTGATCAAAAATACAATAAAATTGTGAAATATTATTACAAAATAAATTAGACATTTTCTATATGAATATATTTTAAACTGTAATTTATTTTTGTGATCAAATCTGAATTTTCAGCATCATTACTCCAGTCTTCAGTGTCACATGATCCTTCAGAAATCATTCTAATATGCTGATCTCTAGTATTATTATGTTAATACATATGCACATTTATTTATACAACTGTATATAGAGTAAAAAATGCACAAATCTGTACATAAATCTTCTGTTCCAGATTCATACACATTATTCTTTATTTTAAGTTTTTTATTAAATGTTTTTCTCTGTTCTCATGTCAGATATGTATGTATGTATGTATGTATGCATGTGTGTACCAGGAGCACCTTAAAAAAACCCACAACAAATTCCCTGTGTGTTTGCGCACACCTGGCGAATAAAGCTAATTCTGCTTCTGATATTTTATTAATGTTAAAAACAGTTGAAATAACAACTGAATATATTATATATATATATATATATATATATAAACTTAACAAAATATTGCTCTAAAATAACAACATATTTCAGGAAGCTGCCATATTACCAAAACGAAAATGACAATGTAAAGTGTATTTAAAAAAAAAAAAAAAAAAAAAAAAAAGGACAATTTTAACTTTTTCAACTTTTTTTTTTTTTTTTTACTAAAGATTGTGTGTTAAAATTGACATGCTTTAACAAAAACACAAGCTTTACGTTCCTGCTTTTAAACCTTTGAGTTTTAACTTTCCTTCATTACAGCAAACACATTTTCTATTTATTTATTTCTAGTATTTTTTTTTTTTTTTTTTTTTTTACAAATTAAGTAAAAAATTTGGTAATTAACAGTTGGTCACAGATGTGATACATGTTTTTATTTATATTTATATATTTATATATATATACATTTATATATATATATATATATATATATATATATATATATACACATACATACATACATGCATACATATAATATAATATAATATAATATAATATAATATATAATATTCCCTTAAACTCTCCAACACTGTTTCAGCACAGTTGTGAAAAATCTTCCCTACCTGCAGGATCTGGGCTCTTATATTCATTGCTTTGAGCGGATTCTGTCTCCACAGGCTCTTCTGACCTGCACAAACACACAAACCACATGATTTTCTAATTCAAACACATTTAAACACAGAGCAAACAGAACACACCAAACAATGGACCAAATCAACCTTTATGTTCCTGTTATTTTTTAATGAACGATGTAGAAGTAAAAAACTTGAGGAGTGATGTGCATAATGAATCAGTCCCAATGACAAAATAAAATCGTATTTTGATTGCATGTTGACCTAAGGACAATTCTGATATAAATAGAGAGATGTAAAGCCACTGACTCTTGTGTTTTGTGTTTTTTGGCCGCTGGTTCATCGGGCTGCTCTGAAGACTCCTGACATCCCGGATCGGCCGCAGCAACTGCTTCATCTGCTGTTTACATCAAAACACAGATCATTACATATATTTTAAAAACAATCATTTGTTTATTTCAACTGTTTACTGTATAAACTAAACTGATATAGATTCAGACAAGAATTATGCATGTGTGGGGTTTTCTGCTAATTATACATGATGTAATTAGCAGAATTTATCATGTTTTATGAGAAAGTGTAATTTTCTACAGCACAGTCACTGTTTTTGATCAGAATCCAGAATGAAATTAGTATTGGATTTCATTCAGCAAATATGAGGGTTGCATAATGTACAAAAATAGTTTTTCACAAAGGGAAACAATCCTGCTTATTATTCTTCTTTAGGAAACACATGTTTCATAGAATTATTAAAAACATTTCTGCTTGTTTGTGATGTTTACATGTTTACTTTGCATATATGTGACCCTGGACCACAAAACCAGTCATAAGGATCTTTTTTTTTGTAATTGAGATGTATACATGACCTAAATAAACTTTTAATTAATGTGTGGTTTGTTAGGATAGGACAATAATTGGCCGAGATTATTTGAATATCTGTAATCTGCGGGAGCAAAAAAAAAAAAAAAAATTAAATTTTTTTTTTTCTAAATATATCTAAATATTGAGAAAATCACCTTTAAAGTTGTCCAAATGAAGTTTTTAGTTTTGATATATTTACAGTAGGAAATGTACAAAATATCTTTATGGAACATGATCTTTACTTAATATCCTAATGATTTTTGGCATAAAAAGAAAAATCCATCATTTTGACCCATAAATGTATTTTTTGACTACTGCTACAAATATATGCTTATGACTGGTTTTGTGGTCCAGAGTCACATATTTGGTTCACGCACAACTGTTTGACAACCAGAGAGCTGCTAACGAGACATGTGACCTCCAAATACCTCTGCTGCTGCTGGCTTCTGGTTGGCTTTCGCTGCTGCCCACAGATTTCTGCTCGTTCTCCCTCTTCCTGTCTGGCTGACGAGCCTGAAACTCCTGTGTACGTTCAGAGTCACAGTTTTTACCAAACCAACCATAACATATTATTTGTTTAAAAGTGATTCATGTATGTCAGAAAAAAATTCTAAATGTGCAATCCATACAGGTTTAACACAAACTTACATTGGTGAAATAGCGCGTGTGTGGCGTGAAATGGCGCTGGAATCCCATATGTGGGGTTTTGATAGCGACTCCCATTGGGACGGGTCCCAGCAGAGACGCTCTGGATCCAGCAGCGAAGAACTGAGGAAACTGCTGCCCGCCCATCGCAAAACCACGCATGCCGCCCGCTGCAGACAAGACAAAAACCACCAACATAACAGTCAATATGATGATATAACAACATGACGGTTACAGGACAAAGACAAAACAAACAAGACTAAACAGGTGAAACTCATGAATCACATCAAGCTCATGTATTAGATTGTTTCACCGCCCTAAAATCATAAAAATAACTTTGGGAAAAAACACTTTATCAGGGCTCTATGCTTACTTTTCTTTTTAGGAGCACTTACGAGGTGATATTTGACTCCTTAAAGTGATTTACAGAGGAATTTTGTTTTCACCTTTGTAATGGCAATTTTCTAACTTCATTAAAAGTAAGTCATCTTTTACGAATACATTTTTTAAATTCATATTTTAAATTTCTAACTAAAACAACAGAATAAGAACAAGTAGAGCTAGAATAAGCTATCAATCAAATGAAATCAGTATTAAGTGGTTTGTAGGCGTATTTGCATGCGTTTAATGAGGCTCAGAGGTGACATGAGCGCAATCAAATTCATAAATTCATGTTGAGATTAATGTTTTAAATGTACAATTTTGAATACAGAAATATTCAATCATTTAAATAACCGAAAAGATACTTTAAAAATTAAACAAAATCTGCCAGTAGGTGGCGGCAAGTCACTGATTTAATTACTGAATCATTCATTCATTCGATTCGTTTGAACGGCTGATTCATTCAGGAATAAAGCAAGTGACTCTCTTTACGAATGGGAAATTGAGTCATTGACTCACTAGATTAGTTTAAAAAACGAAAGTTCACTAGCCACAAGGCTATTGGCGCCGACCGCAGCAGCTATTTTTGATGACGAAATCAAGAAATAGTGTTATAGTCGGACAATGTAAGTCACTTAATATTAACCTGTTTATTTAACTGTTGTATTAAATCAATCTTTCATTTACAAACTCCCTTAAAATCATCAAAAGCTGTCACTCATCTTAGTTCATCACAAAGTTCCATTATAATCAACGATGCCCTCTACACTGCACAATCAATCTCTTATTTACACTCTCTCTACGCTTTGTTTATGAAAGGATTGGTGAGATATGTCTGTGACAACGTTGCAAAAATGCGTAGAAACCTTTGAAGCTCCTCTCAGAGCAAACACAAATATGCTGATCGGGTCAGGCACACTGCTGCTCCGAAATATTTTGTCATAGTTAGACGCAGCATTTTTTAGTCGCAAATGTGAATGAAATGGTCGCAACGTAGAGCCCTGTTTATTAGAGTAGTGAGAATCACCACAAAACTTTTTTTTTTTTTTTTTTTTTTTACATTTTACATAGATTTTAATGCATTATTAATGTGACTGTCTCTAAAAAAAGAAATAAATTAATCAGCGCTGCTAATTTACACAGTGTTTCTCCTGTCTGTGCAGGAGTAATGTCAGAGGTCCACATTCATGCATGCGTGCTGTTCAGGAGGAACAGGCGTCTCTGCTAGTCTAAAGTGGCCACAAGTATCTTAATATAGTGTGTGCTATATTAGGACGACATGAGTTTACCCTGCATCTGTTGCATGAGCAGAGCCCCCTGCAGCATGGGATTGGGTGCGATGATGGTCTGCGTGGCTGAGCAGAGGTTCACCATACGGGCAGGTGGAGGCGCAGGAGCGGGAACCGTGATAGGCCTGTTTAATAACACAAAACTCATGCATGTTACACAATATTCAGCATGAAATAATGGTAAATAAACATTTTAATGAAAATGTATTTTTGTATACACTACCACTCAAAAGTTTGGGATCAGTAAGACTTGTAGTGTTTTTTTTAAAGAAGTCTCTTCTGCTCATCAAGGCTGCATTTATTTAATCAAAGATACAGAGAAAAAACAATAATACTGCAAAATGTTATTACAACAGAAAATGTTTTTTATTTTAATATACTTTAAAATATAATTTATTCCTGTGATGCGCAGCTGAATTTTCATCAGCTGTTACTCCACTTTTAAGTGCCACATGATCCTTCAGAAATCATTCTAATATGCTGATTTATTATTAGAATTATCAATGTTGGAAACAGTTGTGCTGTCAAACATTTTTTTTTTTTTAGAATTCTTTGATGAATAACAAGTCAAAAAGAACAGCATTTCTTCAAAATATATATCTGTTCTAACAGTGTAAATCTATGCTATCACTTTTTATTAATTTAACACATCCTTGGTGAATAAAACTATTCATTTCTTTCAAAAAAATAAAAATGTACAGACCCCAAACTTTTGAACAGTAGTGTATATTGTTAGAAAACCTTTTTATTTTAAATAAATGCTGTTCTTTTCAACCTTTTTTCAAAATATTAAGCAACACAACTGTTTCCAACACTGATAATAAATCAGTATATTAACATGATTTCTGAAGGATCCTGTGACACTGAACACTGGAGTAATGATGCTGAAAAATTCAGCTTTGATCACAGAAATAAATTAGATTTTTAATGCATATTATAAAAGAAGAACAGTGTTTTACATCATAATAATATTTCACAATATAATTTTTTTTTCTGCATTTTTGATCAAATAAACACAGCCTTGATGATCCCAAACTTTTGGCCAGCAGTGTGTAATTATATGTATTTATTATATATAATGCAACATTTTAAATAGCAATGAAACATTACACATTTTGATAATGGGTCAGTAAAAGCAGGCGTTTAACCTTCAGAAAGTATTGTTCATCCCCCTCAGGAGGTCAAATTAAATATTATATAGGCTTTTGGTTTTATGTTAATTTCATGAGGTTCAATTTTGTAACAATGCAATAAAAAAACTGACTTATTTAGAATATAATCATGTTAAACATACATGTTATATGTAATGTAACATTATAAATATATTAACATAAATATTTGATTTAAAAAGGTGTAATTTATCACATAGCCTATAATATTTGTAATATTCAATACTATGTTTATTAGACAACTAGATTAAGTACCAAGCTAGAAAAGAAAAAAAAAGATGAGAACCAAAAAACAAGAAAAATATTTGTGTGTTTGTATGCGTTTGGTTTCTAGCATCATTCTGCATTCGATTGCGAGTTTGAGAGCAAATGTTGGTTTGCAGTTATTGATATACTTATATTCTTTAGAAAACTTGCCAGTTTTAATGCAATGTTTATTAAATGTTTGATAATAACATCAAATTGAATGATTCTCTCCCTAAAGAATATGAGATTCGTAGTGCAGAAAGCAGACTGGCTCAAACAGAGTGTGAGTGTGATGTTGGTGGTACCGTGCGTGTGTGATGTGATGGGCGGGCGGAGGCTGCGGTGGAGGAGGCGGCGGTGGAGGCGGAGGAGGCGTCTGCTGCTGAAACAGCTGCTGCAGCTGCCGCAGATGCTGATGAAACTGCTGCTGCTGCTGGTGAGGATTGAACATCCTGACGTCTGGCTGTCGATACCAGAGATTCACCGCTTCACTGCACCCTGAGGAAAAAACACACACACACATATATAACACTCTTTAAAAGTTACAGAACTTTACATTTATGCATTTAATAAATGCTTTTATACAAGGCAACTCACAAAACAGGAGCTTAAATGATGGATAAAACCATTTTATAAATTAAATGTATATATAAGAGGATTTAACATCACAAAAAACATGTAACAGGCTTTTGTTTGTATAAGCATTTGTAATGAAGATTAGATAACATTTTGCACATCTCATATTTATGGAAGCCCATTTCTAAAATAGAATTAAAAATACATAGATAAATACATAAAAAAACAGTGCACAAATAATTGCACATTTTTATTGCATGATTTTGTGTTTATCTCTCCCACTTTTGACTTTTATGCTGAATTGCTCGATATAAACAGAATTGTGAGACAAACTCAGAATTCTAACTTTTGTCCCCACAAATTTGTGTTTTCAATTTGCAATTCTGTTTTAGCCACAAAGTCAAAAAAAATAGAAAATGCAAATATGACTTTTTATCTCACAATTCTGACTTTTTTTCTCGCAGCTGTGAGTTTCAATCTCTTACTTCTTGCAAGTTTCTGCCAGAAGTGTGAGAAAGAATCTAAATTGTGAGATAAAAACTCACATTCTATAAGCATTTGTAATGAAGATTATGTAAAATATTGTATTAGTCATAATAATACTTCACCAGACATTTTTTTTGTTTTAACAAATGTACTTACATTAAGAACTGCAATATGACATGATATGATGTGAACATGTAGTATGAAAGCCCAAACAGAATAAAATGATAATACAAAAAATTGCACTTTTTTTTATTTTTTAGAAATCACACATTTTAATCTCATAATTTTGAGGGGTTTTTTTGCAGAATTGCAAGATATAAACACAGAATTGTGAGATTTCAACTCAGAATTATAATTTTTCCCACAGTTGTGTTTTCTTCTTGCAATTCTGTTTTTGCCACAAAATATAAAAGATAAAAACTCACAATTACCATCATTTCAATAAGCATTTCTAATGAAGACTGCGTAAGATGTTGCATTAGTAATAACACTTCACAAGACATTTTTTTTAGCAAAGGTACTTGCAATTAGAACTGCAATATGACATGAAATGTGAACATGCAGTATGGAAGCCCATACAGAATATAATAATAATAATAATAATAATAATAATAAAAAAATTTCACATTTTAATCTCACAATTTTGTTTGTCTTAGTTTTTCTTTTCTTTTTTTGCAGAATTGCAAGATATAAACTCAGAATTATTATTTTTTTCCCCACAATTTTGTGTTTTCACCTTGCAATTCTGTTTTTGCCACAAAATAAAAAAAAGGTAATTATGAGTTTTTATCTCCTATATCTTACAAGTTTCTGTCAGACCTCTGAGAAAAAAAATCCAAATTGTAATATAAAACTCACAATTATTTTTTCTAATTTTTTTTATGACGTGGCAGAAACAGGCTTCCGTACAAATTGCATCTGCTTAGTGCTTACACATCAAAATAGTGCAAATTCTGTCTCCAGCTTCTATTAAAACAACCTGTTCTTTATTTAACATCCCTGGTTATTTGCTTATTTCTGATATAAAGAGATTATCCAACCACAACAGAAGTCATTTACATTGAGATCTTTGTAGTAGCAAAAAAACAGCCTGTTTAATTGAAAAAGTCAGAAAGTGGGTGAAAATAGCAAACAAAAATGAAAACTAAGTGTTTTTACGCATAATACCTTGATTAACATTGAATACAAAACAAAGACCATAAATGAACAATATAAAAAAAATAATAAAAAATGGCACATTTTTCATTTTTAGTAACGGCACATTTAAATCTAACAATTTTGTTTCTCTTTTTTTTTTTATTTTGTGCTGAATTGTAAGATATAAACTCAGAATTATTACTTGCAATTCAGTTTTTGCCACAAAATAGAAAAGGTAATTTTGATTTTTTTCCCCCCTCACAATTCTGATCTTTTTCTTGCAGTTGTGAGTTTAAATCTCTTATATCTTGCAAGTTTTCATCAGAACTGCAAGAAAAATGTTTGTATCATATTGTATCTGCTTACACATTAAAATAGCATAAATTCTGTCTTCAACCTTTATTAAAACAACCTGTTCATTACATAACAGCTCAGGCTATTAGCTTATTTAAGATAAAAATAGAGATTATGCAATCATAACAGAAATAAAAAAAACAAAAATATTTAACTGAAAAGGCCAGAAAGTGGGTGAAAATAACAAACTAAACGTTTTTTATGCATAATACCTTGACTAACATTGCAAATAAAACATAAAAGACCATAAATGCACAATATAAAACAATATAGTGTAATATAAAACAGCCCTAGCATTCAGTTCTAACAGCTCAAAACAATACAAGCAGCATAATAAAAACCAGACGAATTCAATGCAGTGACTCATTCATCAGATAACATCTAGACTAGACTAACCAGATTTTGACCTTCAGTATTTCCAGTTAACTAAACGAATGAGAAACAATCAAGCCCAAATAAACAACAGCTCGAGTCTGCCGTGTCTCAAATCCTCGTTGCCTACACAGACAGCAGCATTTACAGCGCCCTAAACGCCTGCACCTGCATTTTATAATCAAATGCGTTTGCAGCAGTCAATTATTACAAAAGGATGCTGTCTAGATAGGCGCCTCAGCAGGCTTTAGGACACAGCCGTAATCTTTATCTGTGTGCTAACGGCTAACCGCTAGCTGTAAATAAACACGACAAACAGCGAACCTCTCTCACAGTGATCATATTCTAAACCCTGGCGTCTATTTATCTGCAGAATATAAGATACTCACGAACTTTGCTGCGGGGATTGTGAGTTTAATAGAGGAGAAACGAGCGACAGCCTGTTGAAACTTCCTCTGTCACATTAGCGGCTCGCTAACACACTCTCACCGGTATCAGCGCATCATAATGAGCGCCGCGGCGGCGACAGCGACACACAGCGACCCCTGCAGGACTGGAGGACAGAATGGCTAGTTTTATTTATTTGTTTTTTTTTTTTTTGTTTATTGCACAACCTCCATACTGTATGTTATATGTTTCTGTATTTTCTGTATTATTAAAAATACTTACCTTTTTATTATTTATTATTATTGAGTTCAGCAATTTTGTAATGGTGTATTAATATTTTAAGGTTTATTCATTTATGAATAAATATTAAGTATATTATATTTGTTTAGTAAACAAGCTAACAAATAAATAAGCTTTCATCCTACTACAGGAGTGAAATGACATGAAACTCACATAAAAGTGTTTTAAAAAAAACTTTTATTCATTCATTTATTTTGTGTTCTGCAAGTTTAAGGTTGCTCCATGTGTGTCTTTTAATTGTTTAGTAAACAATAAAATAAATAAAAACAATTAAAATTAATATTATTTTAAATAAAAATAAAAAACACACAAAACAGTATAAATTAATTGAAATAATAATCAAATAAATATAAATAAAAAACAATTAAAAATGAATAAATAGATAAAAATCAATTAAAATAATGAATTAAAAAAATTACATTTAATAATTAATAAATAAATAAATAAACAAATAAATACATAAGCATTCATCCTACTGCAGGAGTGAAATGACATGAAACTCACATGAAAGTGTTTTAAAATACTTTTTAAAATGTATGTTATTCATTTATTTTTTGTTCTGTGACTTTTGTACTGGGGTATTAATATTTATTTATTCAATTAACTGTTTAGTAAATTAAATAAATAAAACAATTAAAAATAAAAATAAAAAAAATATATAAATATTATTTAAAATCAATTAAAACAATTTAAAATAATACAAATTGATTAAAATAAATAAATAAATAAATAAATAAATAAAACTATTTAAAATGAATATATAGATAAAATTAATTAAATATAATCAATATATAATAATAATAATAATAATAATAATAACAACAACAAATTTAAATAAATAATAAATGAACACATAAATAAATAAATAAATAAATAAATAAATAAGGGTTAATCCTACAGGAGTGAAATGACATGATAATCACATGAAAGTGTTTTAAAAATACATATTTTTTATTTACGTCACTCATTTATTTTGTGTTCTGCAATTTTTGTACTGGGGTATTAATATTTATGGTTGCACCATGTGTGCCTTTTAACTGTTTAGTAAATTACACAAATAAAAACTGTTAAAAATAATAAATAAAAATAATAAAAATAAATAAATACTATTTTAAATAAAAAATAAATTAAAACAATTTAAAATAATATAAACTGATAATAAATAAATATAAATGAATAAATAAATAAAACCATTAAAATATGATATAGAATATAAATATAAATATAAATAATTACGAAATAATAATAATACATTTAAATAAATAATAAGTTGACACAATAAATACATAAGCATTCAACCTACACGGAGTGAAATGATATGAAACTGCTTTAACTTTAAAAAGTGCGCCGACACGCGACAGAGCGCGGAGCTGCAGTGTGTGCCCTAGTGTGAGAAAAGCGGCTCATCATCTCAGAGGAACCGCAGAGACACACAGACGCGCAAACAGAGAGAGAGAGAGAGAGAGAGAGGCACACAGGCAGAGCTCCAGAATAATCAATGCCGAAATAAAGCAGCCGACGCTCGCTGAAATCGCTGTTTCTCCGGTGAAGCTCGAGCAGGTGCCGGTCAGTCGCGATGGGGAACCGGGGGATGGAGGACCTGATTCCGCTGGTCAACCGAATGCAGGATGCGTTCGCCGCCATCGGACAGAACGCGAACCTGGACCTGCCGCAGATCGCGGTGGTGGGCGGACAGAGCGCCGGGAAAAGCTCCGTGCTCGAGAACTTCGTCGGGAAGTGAGTCATTCATTTATTAAAACGCATACAATCATCATTAATACACAATAATAATAACGCACAGCGCAAATGCGCGCAGCATTAATCTTGTATTCCGGCTCAATCACAACCCCCATCATGCCTCAATGATATGTAAAGGTCATCGTGAGGATCCTGAGCATAACCTTTAAATGTTATTGAGACACGATGGAAGATCATTTGCTGCAATGGTGAAAATCACCAGCCGTGTTCACTAAATCGTCTTACATAATCCTCCTCATTTATAGTGTATTCTTCATTATGCATTAGAGCATCATCATCATTAGTGTGTTCCTGTGTAATCCGTGTCCTTTAATAACAATAATGATAATAATAATAATGCACAAGGTCATTAAGGTGAAAACACATAATGTAAAAATACTGTGAGCTTTGTTTTTGTGAAGATGGAGCGTGAAACATGGATGCTGCAGGATTGTTTACTAGAGCTGTAGATTCAACCTGAGCTGAGCGTCTGATAAAACCACACAGATCTGCCTTAAACAACCATCCTGGTGTTTCACTATCAATACAAGGCATATGATTTCATGCACAGGATCACTGCAGATACATAATATAAGCTATATGCTTTTTAGTGTTATAAGTCAGTCATCACCATTGCATTTGATCAAGTGTAGCATTTGGTGCTCAAGACAGGAAGAATTCCTTAAAGTGTGTGTTTTGCTGTTAATAAGTGAACAGATGCACCATTTTCACCTGCTGCATTATGAAACTGATCCTCTTAGAAACATCCAGCAACACCCTGGCAACCCACAACATCTTAGCAACAATCCAACAACACCCTAGCGACAATCCAGCAACACCCTCGCAACAATAACATCTTAGCAACAATCTAACAACACCCTAGCAATCATCTAGCAACACCATAGCAACTACACCATCTTAGCAATAATATAACAACATCCTAGCAACCATCCAGCAACACCCTAGCAACCACAACATATTAGCAACAATCCAACAACACCCTAGCGACAATCCAGCAACACCATCGCAACAGTAACATCTTAGCAACAATCTAACAACACCCTAGCAATCATCTAGCAACACCATAGCAACTACAACATCTTAGCAACAATATAACAACATCCTAGCAAC
>JAHKKF010475665.1:0-12216 GCA_019740295.1 Labeo calbasu
CTAATCTTCTGCATGATGCACGCAATGTCATGGGAGGGTTCACCTGTACAAAATGACACCACAATAACCTGATGATACTTAACGTTCATTACAGTGCTGCCTAAAGGAGGGCGCACGCTGGATCACACAGAGTGTCCTAAAATCCAAACACACTGTTTTCTGTGAGTGTGCTTTGGCTACGAAAATCCACACCACAAAGCTCCACTCATTTTCCAATAAAGGTGCTGTATTGTTTGTACTAAAGCATAAAAACACTATAATACATAAACATGTTTTGTGTCAAAATGTCTGTTTATGTTTCGGTATGTGTAGAGCCCATGAAAACGTGGACGGAATCGTGGAATCCTGTCATAAAAACGGATTTCACTGAATAACGCGGAATGTCATGGAATTTGTCAAAGTTTGAATGAATTAATCAAAAGTAGGTCATTACACTTAAATCAAACCACAATATGGACTAGTATCTGTAAATATTACGCTACAAAAATACCATTTAAATGTGAATCCTGCATGTTCTGCGTGTCTCTGTTTTAATGAATGGAGCAGACGACAGTTTTGTTTACTACACACCCTGAAGCGCGTGATGCTCGGGGTGATTTCAGCGTCTGTCGTCTCACTAAATGAGGACATAAACAATATCTGCTGAGAGTCACTTCATGAGCATTTGACCGTTCCATTTTAAGAAAACTAGCGTCATATCATATACACACAGAAATGTAAAAGTAGACACGGCAACCTGTCAAAATAAAAGTCCGGTTTAACTTGAAGACATTGTGCCAGACATATATTACTACTATTACCACTACTACTGAAATGAAACAAACATTATTTTTTAGGGTATAATCACACAACATTTCTTCCATGTTTTAATTTTAATAGTAAATTCCCCTTTGTTTGCCAAAAAAGTTCGCTTAATTTTCAATAATTAAAAGATAAATTAAATTGTTTTATGCCTTCATTTGATAACCAGAACATTTTAAATACACAACACAGAATTTCTGAGGGTATAAACCTTTCATAAGGCTATTTTAAGAATAAATCTGAATAAATTAAGTATTCATTCAAATGATTAGACATGATAAAACACAGAATTTGATAACAATAAAACATATGGTGAGAAAGAATAAAACATTTCATAGGGCCCTAAACATGTCATTTTTGTTAAACCTTTATTAAATTGATGTGAAATTGTACGTTTCATGATTTTAATTAATTAGACATGCTCTTTAATTAATAAAATTTAATTTAACCATTAAAAAGGAGTTGAGAAAAATTAAAACGGGAAAAAACTGAATCCAGAAAAATTTAAATGGAAAAAACGCAATCTGAAAAAAAATAAAATGGAATTTGGGAAAAAATAAAACAGATTTCATAGGGCCCTATATGTGTGCCTCCACCTACTGCCAATTTACCCAACAGGATTTTGACACACTGGGTTTGTCAGTTGGTGGAAAGCAACACGTACTGCATACATGGAAGCCAGTAAGCAAACTGGGTCAGAGATCACAGATTCTACCTAACCTAAAAAGCTTCTCCATCTATCCAAAAAACGACCAGAGGCATATTAAAAACGTGGATAAAACAACTGGATTTTGGCGTCCGCTTGTACAGTGGCTCTGAAATGTCAGAACACCCCTCAAAATCCTTTTTGTTTTTTTCTCAAAATTGTTTTTATGACAGACGAAAGTTTGAGGCAGTGTGTAAACGTGACTGACACAACGCGTGGTCGTATTTATTTTTCAACGTGCAAAAATTTCAGACGAGAATTTCGGACTCAGTGTGCAAAGACCTGACCCATTGTCAGCCACACTCATTCCTGTTGTGTGTCCTCAATCTGGCAACCCGCACAAGGAACTACACTCCCTAATACTGTGAATTTAGACTGCAGTACCCATTTCAACCAGTAGCTGTCAATAACATTATCTTTGTCCCGAGTCATGGTTAATGAACTCACTAACATCACAATGGGCTGCACATTGTGTATTTTGACATTTTTTTGCAATAACTTTGTCTTTTTTTGGTTTGACAGTCTACATGAAGTCTAAGCTACATATATGGAGATATTATAATACACATTCCCCTTTCTAATCTTTCAGTTTGCACTGTTAGGCTGTTGCTCTGTGTTTGTTCATACACTAACCTGAAACTCATCTACACACTTTGTTCATTCTTAAAGAGTATTTTGTTCTAAGGCCCTATGAAATCACCTATTGTTTGCTTACTAAATTCTGTTTTCCATTTTAATTTTACTGGATTTGGTTTAGTGATTGAATTAAATGTTTAATTAATTAAATTAATACATCTTGGAACATATAATATGTTTTACTTATGTATTTTTATTTATTTTAGAAATTCTGTATTATTCATTTTAATTTTTTTAATTTTGTTTTAATATTTTTAAGTGTATAATTTAATTCAAATTTATTACCAGTGGCAATCAAAACATGTAAAAAAAAGTGTGATATTTTTAGAGTACTATTGTCCTGCAAGTTGAACACAGAAGTGGCAAATGATGTGTGATACCGGTGAGTTTCAGCCGCAATGTGGTGTGGCAGTTCTCGTCCAGTGGCCTTATTTTTTTTTTTTTTGTTCACCATGTAAGAGTGAATCTCGCAAAAGACACTCATGTTCACAGCTGAGTTATATATCTCTCTAAAAAAGATATATAACTCTCCAGTTACATATCTGTCCAAAAACAAAATATCATATCTGTCACCACATTTCGCATAAAGACACAGGCTGCACAAGACCGTTACGTACACTCCCTCCAATTCTCATTTCCCTAATGCAAAAAATTCATATTAGTGTCGTGTTCCATGGCAAGCATCATTATTAGGGCCTGTTTGACCGGTATCTGTGTCTGAGAGAGCAGTGCAGCTGAGTGACTTCATCAACAGGCATGCGTGTAACCCACAGACACGCACTGGGAGATGACATGGGGAGGCTTTTTTGAAAACTATCCAAAACTGCCCAGCAGTGTGCTAAATATCACAGAGTGAACGTCTGCCAGGGAAACTGTCATAAAAGCAATAATGTATGTCACCACACAAAAAATGATGAACAGGTAGGCAAAACATCAGTTTTCCGTTGATTTTGAGCTGAACTATGCAATAGACAAATATTTGTGGGATTCACCCAAAAAGTCCAGCGTTAGATCCAAATATAGAAATGTCTTGTTTAAACGTGCTGGTATGTAGTTCTTCCATGCTAAATCTAAACGAGCGCTCTGTCTGCAAACAACCAGCAAAACGCAGATGCTAGAGCAAGCAGCCGAAGGCCAGTTGGCAGAACAGACCCACAAACACTCAAACAAAGACATACACACACACACTCAGAAACCCTGTCCTCAAACAGCATGAGCCGCTTTGCTCCGGACGGCAGAATCCACGAGGGACTTCTGCTCGCAGCTGCTGAATGAGGAAGACACCTGCGCTCCATCTGAGAACACAAATAACAGCCAGCATCCCGTTTCACGACCTGACACGCTGCTGTCTGCATCCGCTAGGACTGACTAACCAACACCAGCAGCACAGACACACTGACTGATATGGGCTTGTCATTGGCCGATGAACATCATTTGTCATCACAGATGTTCAAATATGGTGCAAATAGCTACACCAGTAACACCCCGTGCTAGATTAAGAACTTCATACTGACTTCGAGTCAATAAACAATGCAAACCCTAATAAGTTAGCAGAACTCGAAACATTTGAGGTAATGTATAATGTAGTTAATGTAATTCATAAACTCCAGAATTAAGTTCACAGAACTTCATATTTTGTTTTGTTGCTACTTAACAGGCATTTTAATAACACTAAAGATGTAATACTGAGTAAGCAAACTCAATGTAAATTCTTATAATTGCAATATGTAATATGTAAATTCTTTTCATTGCCACATCGGTTTATAATAGGTTATCTACTGACATCCTTGTCAACTGAAAATTAATTTTAATTTAACATTTTGGAGCCTTTCATTTACATTTGTGACCCTGGACCACAAAACCAGTAATAAGGGTACATTTTTTACCATTGAGATTTATACATAGTCTGAATAAATAAGCTTTTCATTGATGTGTGGTTTAGGATAGGAAAATATTTGGCCGAGATACAACTATTTGAAAATCTGGAATCTGAGGGTGCAAAAATAAAAATAAAAATATTGTGAAAATCTCCTTTAAAGTCGTCAAAATTAAGTTCTTGCATATTATTACAATGCATATTATTAATCAAAAATTAAGTTTGATATATTCACGGTAGGAAATTTACAAAATATTTTTATGCATGATCTTTACCTAATATCCTAATGATTTTTTGCATAAAAGAAAAATCTATAATTTTGACCCCTACAATGTATTGTTGGCTATTGCTGCAAATATACCTGCGCTACTTATGACTGGTTTTGTGGTCCAGGGACACATGTATGCATTTAAGCAGACTCTTTTATTCAAAGTGACTTACAAATGAGGAATACAGAATGTGATTCATCAAAAAGAAGCATTAAACTCAAAAAAGTAGTTTTAATATACAGTTTCAGACTTGGTTTAGAATAGTACAATCTAGAACAGAGATTAGGAAAATCTGAAAGCAGAAACTTTCAACTTAATTTCAGGAATATAACATACATCTTATTATTGTAATTCAGTTGTACTGTATCATATCAGCATGATCAGTCGCTGACAAAACCATATTATGTTATACACAAATCTAGTGGTTTAGTCTGTTGGTTAAAGATCTGCTAGACTGATAACTGAAGGGTTGTAGGTTTAAATGCAGAAAAGAATAGTCTCAGTAAAGCCACATGTTGACCAATATATCAGTCCATTGCTACCTAAAACACAAAATAGCACATAGTTGTACATTGTAAACACAATGTACAAGCTCTCTAATACTACAAGACCCCTTAAAAGACAAACTAGTAACGAACTACATTTGATCAACGCACATATTAAACCTAATTCAACCATCACTACATTTAGAACAGCCTGAAGACAGCATTATTATGCTAAGTTATCAACTTAACAAACTGATCAACAGCATTTCCAGAATGAAGATCTGTCCGTCTCATGAAACCCGTTCAGAGTAAACACAGACTTGACAGGATTGGGACTCGAACCCCGCGAGCTGCCTACCTAGCGCGCACCTATATGACGCCCGTGGTAGCGGTCTAGGTAGGCACCTCACTAGGTTTCGAGACACAGCCCTAGGATACGGTTGCCATAAATAGTGCACACTGCCCTTAGTAATAAATAAATGCGTTCATGCGATCCCTCACCTTAGTCCTAGAAACTCCGTTTGGTCTTTAGAGCTGATAGCTGGTAAGGCTTCGCTGTTGCTGGTGTAAGCGGTTAACACAACGCCCTGCTCGTCCTGCTGTCGACTCATCTTGACCGCCACATTATTATGGAAGTTTCGGTGTAACTTCGGACGAACAGCCGCTCGACTCTCCCCTAACAACATGAATAATCAGAGTCACAGAGCTCCGCCTCCGGGCGGCGACATGACGACCAATCCTAGTACGTTAAGAGTCGGCTAATGAATATTAATCACGTTATGTCACGCTTACCCACCATTTCAACTGATTGGCTGAAATGCAGACGATTTTAAATAAGCAGCACCGTGTAATTGTGGTAAATGCTTGATTCGTGAATATTAATAATCTTACGTAACCCGACGCTCCAGGACGGTTACTAGGCAACCTACGTAACGTAATTAATATGCATAAGATACGCCTTCGACGGGAAAAAAATCAATTCAGAGAATGCAGCGGGGCGGAGACTTATGTTGTTGAAGTAAAATTTAACCAGTTGTGCTGCTCTAAAAAAAAAAAAAATAAAATAAAAACTACATCTATAACGTTTTGGACTTTAGTAAACTTAAGTCGGACCCACAGAGAATAAATCATATTTTGATACTGTTGCAGAGAGCATCTACTGTCTTAATCCCCAGTGATTTACCTCAGCTTGTGTCTCAGATACTTATTGATGCGTATTAATTTAATGACCTTGGCTGCATTAATTAATTATGGCACCTCATGTCTAACAGTCAGGTTGATGTGAAAAATAACTTTGAAATAAAGCAATACTCTGTGAGGTTGAATATCAGAATTGTTGTTTCAGAGTTATAAATGAGATAAATTAGAAAATAAGGAAAACTCTATCTCTGTCTGGCTTTGGAGATAAAATGGTCACGTAAATGGATCTCAGACACACCTGTTAAGAGATTTTCCAGTCAAAAATATTCTTCTGCTGATGTCATTGTTGTACAAATGTAGATAATAAAGTCATTCAACAAAAGCACTGATACAAGCTGTCTATTTCAGATGATTCAGGTTAATACAGACCCAATACTGAAAACCTAATGCTGAAACTTTAAGGTGTCAGCATTTTGTGGCATGTATGAAGTTTGTTCCATTTGCCTGTAATTTGCCTTTTGTGTGTCAACAGTGTGTCCCATGGTCAAGATTAAATTACATACTCTCTAAAAAAAATGGCCACAGTGGAGTTGGTGGCTGTTTTTAGGCCGAGCTGAGAGTGAAGGGAAGGAAATATGATTTTCAGTGGAACGCTGAGCACGCAGGTACACTGGAAACCATTATTTATTTACTTTAGTTCCTCAACACTCTTCTGAACACAATCGAACACGTTTCCATTACCGTCACAGCTATTTGTTCGGCACGACCGTCTCTATATGAGTGCCTGCAAGCTGTTTTTAGGATATGGTCCAGTGAAACAGACATTGAATAAAAAGCGCATGTTTGTTTTGATAGCTTTATGTCGTTGGTCTGTTATCAGACACAAACATGCACATAGGTTTCATTATGTTGTATGTTTCAAAGTAAATAACTATTTTTGAATCATAAGGGCCATTCCACCGAATGGGTGCCATTTCTGTCCCCAGGACATTATAGATACAAACATGCATTAAACTTAACTATAAAATACATTTTATTATTTGTACATGTCCCCAGTGTCTATAGCTACATTTTAACATGAAATATAATGTTTAAAATGCATTTTATTATGCATTTTTGTGTACCTCCATATCCCATCTGTGCTTTAAATACATTTATTTCAAAATACATTTATAATATTTTGGATAATATACACATTTTAGTTGTGTCCCCAGTAATACCTCACATGTGCAGTCAAACCTATATATTAATATAATGAATACTCATTCATGTTACTCAGTTACTGTCACAAAATATTTTTTTCTTAAAAAAAAAAAAAAAAAAAGAAAGAAAGAACAGTTAAACCACTGTTTTTTAAAATGATGTTTGGTCCATCATTTGTCCCACTGTTTAATAAACTGCATCACAGGAAATTGATAAGCTTGAGGTTTGAGTCACTTTTAAAATGAAAATGGGTTTGTATACTTTAGAAACATACACCTTGTGTAGATAAATAGTGATTTTTTTTTAATGATAAATATTCTTTTTTGTCCATGAAACCAACAGTTTCTTTCAAATAAACACCTGCCTGAGGGAAAAATGAAGGAATTTGTTGACATATTTTTAAACTTGCTTTTTAAAAGACATAAGAGTTTTGGTAACAGGACTGAGAAAAATCCATCCATCTTCCACTTTACAATAGTGTAAAGTTACCTGAGACAGACCAATACCAATTTTGAATAGGTAAATATGTGTATTACTAGATTCAATCTTAAAAAAAGATAGAAAATAAAAAAAATTTTTGGAAGAGTTTTTGAAGCAAATGGCACCCATTCGGTGGAATGAATCGTAAATAACAAGGTGTGTTACTGATGCAAATAAAATATTTACGAATTAATAGTTAAGCATCAGTTGAACTGTGCAATTTTTGCAACAACGGAAAGACCAGTTAAAGAGTGTTGCTGCTATGATGTGAGGTTTTCAGAGTGTTGCAATGTGATTCCTGAGTGTTTTTCACTATGTTGATGGCTGCTAGGGTTATGTGTTTTGACTGGTTAGTAACTGGTTCAAGTCAAAAGAGTTGCTTTGTATAAAATCACAAACAGTCAGTGTAGGTGCTGCATTTAATGAAGAGCTTGCTTTTTAATGAAGTGTGATTTCCAAAGTATGCATTTGATTAGTTTGCACACCTACTATATGTACAGACCTATGGACACTTGTTTCCACCACATTATAAAAGGTCACAATGACTTTTCTGACTGATTTTGTGAAAAAAACATCAGAATTGTGAGGGGAAAAGTCAGAATAGTGAGATTAGTAAAATATAAACTCACAATTACCTTTTTATTTTTTATTCTATGACAGGAAAAAAAAAAACAGAATTGCGGGTTGTAATGTCAGTGTGTTGCTGCAAGGAGAACACAGGAGTCAAGGAATGAGCTTTATATTCTTTTACAATCAAAATGCAGGGGAAATCCAACACACAATGAGCAAGTAACAAAGTAGACCGGATGAAGAAATAAGGAACAGACAGGAACTGATATACACAGGATAATTACAAACACAGGTGAGCAGAATAATCAAGAACAGGAAATATGACCAAAAAAGGAAAATAGGGACAAAGACAGAGGTAAAACAAGGAAACACAGACCCATAACACTGACATGTAAACTCAGAATTCAGAGAGGAAAAAATCTGAAATGCAAGACGTACACTTGAAATTGTAAGGAAAAAAGAAAAAAGTCAGAATTCAGAGTTATATATGTTTCCCCCTCAGAATTCCGAGACAATTTTCAAAAAACAAACCAAAAAAAAAAATATTTTTTTTAATGCATGATGGAAACAGGCTTCCATATTGACATACTAAATCTACTAGATTGGAAAGGTAATGTGACCTTTCACCTTTGACCAGTCGTGACACTATTCGCTGCCATTTACAACGAATGTGACAACAACTCTACTGCAGTAAAATATCCTTTAGACGCATACTTCAGACTCTCAGCAGGTATTTGACATATACTGTTTCATGAAAACTGCATATTTGGATACAACATTTGTTTGACACATTGCTTTTCACAGCATAGCAGCAGAGCTCTCCTCAACAGGACACATGAATAGAGAAATCATTCAGGACTAAAGGTCAATACTTAGGCTCAGGAGTTTGGCATTGTTTAGGAAAGGAAAAGGAAAGGAAAGGATGTGATGTGTGGCCAAGTATGGTGACCCATACTCCGAATTTGTGCTCTGCATTTAACCGAGTGCACAGTAGTGAACACACACCCAGAGCAGCGGGCAGCCATGCTGCGGTGCCCAGGGAGCAGATGGGGGTTCGGTGCCTTGCTCAAGGGACTCACCTCAGTAGTGGTATTGAAGGTGAAAGAGAGCGCCGGACCTGAGACTCTAACCTGCAACAATTGAGTTACAAGTCCAACTCTCTAACCATTAGGGCACAACTGCTCCCCGAGGTTGAGGCCAGAAGTTGACATTTCGGGCAACTCAAACACAGAGCAATGTTTTGGTGAAGACCCAATGTTAATCTATTAATGGGTAGGAGTTTTAAAACAGAACTAAAGACACATTTATGCACACGAAGCACGGTGAGGTTCAGATCTGCAGCTGTAACGCTGCCCTCTAGTGTTCAGACTCACATCTGCGTGTGTTCAGACTCTCTTTGTTTGACCATGTGACTTCACACAAAGAACAAAAACATCATTCCCACATCATGAGTTTACAGCCAGCTTTACCTACTTCCGTGTTTTATTCAGAAATACGACCATCAGTCACATTATGGTCAGATTTAGAGAGAAAGATTACACTAGTATTATTTATAATAATAGTGCATCTCTGATGGCTTGAGTCTTTATCATTCTTAATAGGCTTAAATGTTTTTGTGGCAGCACACATCGGCTTGTGAAGCAGATGAGCACAGACATGAGGTCTGCCGTCAGAAGCATGTGTTCAGAACGGTGCTGTTATTCTTGATCAGGCTCATTCAGATTTAGAGGAGAAACTGTAGCATCATCATCCTCATCATCAACATTATCTGCATGGAAACTTCGATCTGCTGTGCTGTGAGATCTTGAGACACTGTGAGCTGCAGGGTCAGACAATTTATGATAGCATTACTTTAGTCAGGTTAGACGCCATATTGAATTTAATATGGATGAAAACGAGGCTGTGAGGAATAGACTTACGGTCTTTACAACGGCATGCCCTGTAGAAGGATCCTAGATTATGTCATTTTCACAATTTAAAACTGTTTGATAGAGTTTTTGTCTGAACGTTTTTGTCAGAAAGCTATTAAACCCACTGTACTTGAGTCCCTCACCGCCTCATTTTCATTCCTGTCAAAGATTAAATCTGGCACTACCCTAACTGAGGTCTGCAGGGACTTTCCAAAAAGAGGGTACAGAAAAGAGCTGGAAACTCTACAAAAAAGATTAAGGGTTCTATATTTTATTATACATTTACTTTAAAGAGGTAAACACCATTTTTGACATGTATAAATACATAAATACAAATACATGTACAAATAATTCTAGTCCTATTATTTTCAAGTATAAACCATTTAATATATATATACATTTATAATAAGGTTTCATTGGTTAACTACATTAGTTTAGACAAAATAACAATGAACAATACTGCATTTATTAGTCTTAGTTAATGTTCATTTCTATTTTTACTAAAATAATTGTTAAATCAAAAGTTGTTTAATGAGTAAATGCACTGTGAACTAACATGAACAAACAATTGTAGGCTATTTTTATTAACTAACAGTAACAAAGATTAACAAATGCTGTAAAACTATATTGCTCATTCTTAGTTCATATTAACTAATGCAAGTTAACAAATGAGATCTTAATGTAAAGTGCCAGTAATTATATGAGCATATAGTCATAGTTTAAAGGGTGTAATCAAATAAAAACACGTCATAATGGGTAACCACATTAGGTAACGGGGGTTGCAGATTTATTAAATTCAGCTCAGTGGAGGTGATCTAAGGGCTAAATGCACATAAATCTTTTCACCAACAATAGTCCTGATCATAACTACCACAAAATTCATTTACAGGACCCAGTAAATTTTTAACCCTATAAAAGCCTGTTTGTTTACTGTTTTTAGAAATACACTCTTGGATATGTCAATGTTTATCAGTATCATTAAATCTGATGCATTATTATATTTGTGCAATGTCAGATAAAAAAAAAAAAAAAAAACATTCACACACACACATTTCTCAGTACACACAAACTACACTCTGATACCCATGCCAATACACCCACGCAATTATAATTACATCATTTCAATTAAACTGACCCTTTATTTCAGCAGAAGCAAACAATGAGACAAAGTGAGTATTTGCTCTATAGGCCAAACCTCAGAAAATGTTGCTATCGGGTGGAAAATAGTAATACATAAATAAATAAATAGAGGCTTTGCCAACAGGATAAAAGCCTATTAACAAAGAATGCATGATTTTATGCTTAAATAGCACTAAGATTGAATATTGCGATTTTAATGGGTTTCAGTGGGGACATTTTTGTCCTTAAGGTCCTGAGTGTAATTATTTTTTGTACCTAGTGTAAAATAGATATTCAGATTCCATTTTTGACAAAATTTCAGTTTGCATTACCACAGCCAAATTGAAAAAAAAAAAGGAAATGAGTGACAAAAATGACAAAAATGTCCCTAAGGACGGTTGATGAATAGGGTTAACACTACTAATTAGTGAAGAATAGTGGAAATGGAATTATTTGATTCCTGTCACACTGCAGAAACATTCCAAATGATTTCACTTCCTGTGTGTATTTAATGGAACACTCTTTTCTTTTCATTTCTTTTCATTTCTTTTCATAGGGGGAACATTATGTTGTGATAGGGATGCATGATCAGTCTAGCACTCATCTAGATTACACATTTCTGGTAATTATACTATGGTAATTTGAAATACATTTTTTTTTTTTTTTTTCTGTAATGGATTAAAGTCAATTAGGGGTGTGTTTCCCAAAAGCATTGTTAGCTAACTGGTCATTAGTTCCACTGAACTCTATTGGTAACGACGGAACTTGTGACCATAGTTGCTTTTGGGAAATGCACCCCAGATGATTTCATAATTATTGTATTGTTTGTAAGAAAGAAAAAAAAAGAAACTGCTGCAATTCCAGTGTTTCCCTGATAGAGACACTAACAACCAGTTACACAACATCATATCACATCACAAAAGAGTAAAGGTGCATCTACCAGATACAACATATCTCATACAAGTCTCCATTTAAATTCACAAGGTAGGTGGATGAAAATGAAAAACAGGACAGTGCTGCT
>JAHKKF010475704.1:0-12349 GCA_019740295.1 Labeo calbasu
CATATATAACCCCACTTTATTAGTATTTAAATAGTATATGTTTATGTTGATCATTATTCTTGTTAAGATGGCGCTGTATTAAGCAGTATATGAAACGTGTTTCTGTTGCTCATGAAAACGCTTTTGAAAAGTCAGTGTATTTGATAAATATTGCATTTAATTCACTTCATCTCTGATCGAGCATGCAAACACCGCGAGAGCTTCACTAACGAGAGTAAAAAGTGTCCGACTTGATGCCTCCGTTTTCAACTCCGCCCCCGACTGCTCTCGGCTACTCTCGCTGATCGCCGTCTGTAGCCGTAGATGAAGTCGAACACACCTATGGTCTTACTAGGTACAGAGGGTATGCATGTGACGTCACCGTCAGCTGGAGTGGCTGTGGCTCCGCCCACTGAGTGGCAAAAAGACAGAGTGACAGCATTGGTTTCAATGTGAATACTGTGACAGAACACACAAAACACCTCTGAAAGCAGAACGAGCTTTGCGACTGACTCTACAAATAGATTTGACAAGAAACCTGAGGTATATTTTTACAGACTGCTGAAAGCTACTGAAAAGAGAAGCAAATTAATCGCTGCAAATGGTCTCCGTGCAGTCAAACACGGATTTGCAGTTATCATTTCATGTTAATATGTTGAAGTGTGCAGTAAAATCATATCCTATATATTGTATTATAGTATATCATACTGACAACTCATCAACTAAATATTTACCATCTTAAATTCTGCATAACTGGATGTTTTTAAATAAACACTGACAAAAACTGTATACGTTTTTTAAGCTGGACGATGTGACGATATATATAACATTCATATAAGTGATCACCAGAGTTTAGACCAACCTATTTTGTATTTACAAAATTAGTTCACAGGCAAATTTGCTTTATTTATTTTCTCCGACGTCAAAATCAGAGTTGTTAGCAACATTATATCAAGCTCAGCAACCTTTAGCTTAAACTGATTATCATTTGTTTTACTTCGTTTTCACATCTTCCCTATTAAATCCATTCATGCTGAAGGCTCTTTTGCCACTCAGCCGGCTGAGGGGGCGTGTCCCGGCGGGAAAGTGACGTCAATGCGTACCCTCTATACTTGAAATTTTCTAGGCAGGTGTGTTAAGGAAAGTTGGAGGTAAACTCTGCAGGAGCAAGTTTGGTGACCCCTGCGTTAGGACATGAGCATTTCCATTTTCCCAGCACAAAAAGCTTCGCAGGACCTTGACACATCACATACATCTTGACATACTGACATCTGTTTGGCCATCCTTTGTGTTCTGAGGAAACTTTTATCATCCTCACTCCCCGAAACCACACACAAACTATCTGTAATCCTGTTCCGCATCTTCAAACAGGCTTGTCTATTAAAAACACAGATTTAACAGAAGGAAATAAAGCTGCCTGACAGGTTTGTTAAGCCCATAATCAAAAGATAGAAATGAGTTTACTTGTTACCATTATAAGGCAAAAAAAACAATCCTGTTCAGTTTAATCATTGTTGTCATTACAGTTAGCATGTGCAATAAAAATACTTTATAGTTCAAATCATTGATTTGACACTCAAAACTTGTTTATATATAAAAAGGACTATAAAACAAAGCAATCGGTTCACATGTAAGTAATAATGTAATTGTATTTCTGACAGACAAGTGAAATAAAGTAGCTACTCCGTCAAAAATAGAAACAAGCCGCTCGCCAACTGAACAGCCGCTTCCAGTTTGGACGGCTCTGTTGATTGTAATTAGAGCGATCTAGTTTCACTTATGTCTGGTGTAGACGCACATAACCAAACTTTTTTGACAGATGCAAGCACTCAGATTTGTTTGTTGTCATCTCCTAGGCTACAGCTGCATTTTTGCATTTAGGCCTATAATAAGACTGTACATTAGGTAACAGGATTTAAAGGGACACTCCAACCCAAAAAAAGACAGTTCTGTGATCATCAACTCACCCTCATGTGGTTACAAACCTGTATGACTCACTTTCTTTTGGGAAACACAAAACTAGATATTGGGAAGAACGCTCAAACACAAACAACATTGGAGCCCGATGACTTCCATTGTATGGACATTTCTCAAAATATCTTCTTTTATGTTCGACAGATGAAAAAGAAATGAGGGCCAGTAAATGAAAACAGAATTTCAGTGTTTGGCTGAAGCGTCCCTTAACAAAACAAAATTCAAAGAGCAAAAACTGATTTAAGGGTCAGAATTAAGAATTTAACTGTTAAAACATGAAGAGTTGCAAGAAATGTAAATAATATATCATAACTATGTGATTATCTGATTTTAGGTGCTTAAAAGAATGGTTCACCCAAAAATGAAAATTCTGTCATAATTTACTGTGTGAGGTTCTTTATTCTGCTGAACACAAAAGAAGATATTCTGAAGAATGTTGGTAACCAAACAGCTGGTGATAGCCATTCAAAAAATGTAAAAAATAATAAATAAATTACCCCATGATTTACTCACCCTCAAGCCGTCCTATATGACTTTCTACTTTCAGACGTTTCAATCAGAGTTATATTAAAAAATGTCCTGACTCTTCCAAGCTTTATAATGGCAGTGAATGGGTGTTGGGATTTTAAAGTCCAACATCCATCCATCATATAAAGTGCTCCACACAGCTCCGGGGAGTTAAAGGGGAAGTTTACTTCCAGAACAAATATTTACAGATAATTTACTCAGCTCCTTGTCATCTAAGATGTACGTAAGTTTCTTTCTTCAGTCGCAAAGAAATGATACTTTTTGAGGAAAACATTTCAGGAACTATCTCCATATAGTGGACTTCTATGAGTTTGAACTTCCAAAATGCAGTTTAAATGCAGCTTCAAAGGGCTCTAAACGATCCCAGTCGAATAAGAAGGGGCTTTTCTAGTGAAACCATTGGTTATTTTCTTTAAAAAATTGACAATTTATATACTTTTTAACCTCAAATGCTCCTCTTGTCTAGCTCTGCATGTACTCTGTGCACTCCGGTTCAATACAGTTAGGGTATGTCGAAAAACTCACCGACCCAGTGTTTACAAAGTGAACATGCAAAGTAGATCAAACGGCCTTTACAAAAAAGGTAAAACAGCAATGTAGGACGATTTTGAAGTTGGGCGAAGAAAATGTTTTTCGACATACCCTAACTGTCTCGAACCAGAATACGCAGAGTTCACGCAGAGCTAGGCAAGAAGAGCATTTAAGGTTAAAAAGTATATAAATTGTAATTTTTTTAGAAAATAACCAATCATTTTGCTAGATAAGACCCTTCTTCCTCGGCTGGGATTGTTTAGAGCCCTTTAAAGCTGCATTTAAACTACATTTTGGAAGTTCAAACTCACTGGCACCACTGAAGTCCACAATATAGAGAGAAATCCTGAAATGTTTTCCTCAAAAACATAATTTCTTTACGACTGAAGAAAGAAAGACATGAACATCTTGGATGACAACAGGGTGAGTAAATTCTGGGTAAATTTTTGTTCTGGAAGTGAACTACTTCTTTAATCTTTTAAAATCACATTAAAATGCGAATGGAATTGTTAAATGGAATCGAATACCCGGTTCTTGACAATTTGGAACCAGTTGTAAAATGGAACTGGAAGTACTTTTTATGATGGATGGGTACACTTTATTGGACTTCAAAAAATCAACAGCCATTCACTGCCATTATAAATTTTTAAATGTAACTGATTGTCTGAAAGAAGAAAGTCATATACACCTAGGATGGCTTGAGGATGAGTAAATCATGGGGTAGTTTTCATTTTAGGGTGAACAATCCCTTTAATTGTCCTGAAGATAGTATCATAATGCAAAAAAGAGTCATAATGGTACTAAAATAAGACCAGAAATAAGACACATGACCCTCTGATGGCATGTTCTCCGCAGTTTATGTGCACGAATATATTTTTAAGAGAATACTAGATGCATCATTAAAAATATATCCGAACAGCATAACAAGAAATAAATGGGACATCCGATCAGCCTGCGAGATCAATAGCTGTGAAAGTGGCGTGAACTCCGTTCGAACTCTAGCTCAGAGGCGGCCCTGAATTTATGCAAGTAGGTCGCCCGCGCACGAACGACAGCTTCAGTCAGGCAGCCTGCCACCGAGCGAGGGCCCGCTCGCTCCTCGCCGCTTCATTAGGGAGCTCGGCGCAGCCGTTTCAAACAGAATCCATCATGTGAAGTAGATTGAAATCCAAGCAATTAAAGGGAAACCCCTCTGCTCTTCAAAGGCGCCGGGAACGAGCAGGAACAGATATCTCTATTGCCCCCCTGCCATTTCACGGCCGCGAGATGACCGCAACGTCTATGTTGAGTTGCACGCTCATAATCGACAGCGTACAATCAATGTATTCTGGCTTCAAACGTACAGAGTCCTACTTTCATGGTCTGATTGTAAAGCACATCGGTCCAGAACCTCTCCGTGGCACCGTGGCGTTAAGTTAAGCACTTGGCTGGCATTAATATATGCCGCCGTGTCTCTCCGAGGGCCCCGTAGCGCTTCTCGCCAAGGCTAATCATGGTTTAGCAATGAGCGCAGCGGTGAAAGTTTTATCGTAGAGGTCTTAATGAGAGCACCATACGTTCAGAGAGGCCAATTTGAGTGGTGTCCAAGAAACTTAAACAAGAGTCCTGCCTTTCTCCCGAATTGTTCGTCAACAGTCAGAACCGTCTGAGATACGGTCTTTGAAATCTCCACCGCTTTCATTCAGCTCTCTGTTTCCACAGCGGTGAAGCACATGGGCATTGGCTTGTAGCCCGGAGAGGAAACTTCATCATGATTTGAGCAATATAATATTTGAGTAATTTATTCCTGGGGTCCAGGGCCAGACTCGCATCCAGGGTTGATTTAGGAGTCCCTGCTTTGTTGTAACTCACGGCAGACATTCTGGAATAGGGCAATTTCAGCTCAGCTGTGTGTAGTTTGGAAACACACTATCATGGCAGAATAGAATAAAATTAAAGAAAATAAAGCCTTTTTTAGGCTCCGATTTAAAACAACACAGCTCGGTTTCATAAAAATACATGTGCAAACGCTTAAAAAGTGAGAAATTGTTTTATATCGCCTAAAATGGCCTTCACTAGGCAATAGCTGAGGAATACATGTCTTCATTACGTATTAGACATGACAGAATATTTCAGGAATTAAAGGAATAGTTTGTCCTAAAATGAACATTTTGTCATCATTTACTCACCCTCGTGTTGTTTTGACAGTGTATTATTTTTTTTTTCAATGAAACACAAAACAGGTGTTCTACAGAGCTCAGAAGTTACAGAATTTTATCTTGAGCACATTGATGAAGATCTGAATATGCATGGGCGCAAATGAAATTTGTGAGATTTTCTTGCAATATTACTGAAAGTGCTTGACCTCACCAATGGTGCATTTATTTGATCAGAAAAACAGTAATATTGTGAAATATTTTACAGTTTAAAATTATTTTGGAACATTACTCCAGTCTTCAGTGTCACATGGTCCTTTAGAAATCATTGTAAGATGCTGATTTGCTGCTCAAGAAACATTTTATTTACTATTGTCAATGTGGAAAACAGTTGCGCTTCTTAATATTTTATTTACAATACCTTTTTTCAGGATTCTTCGATGAATAGAAAACATTTTAAAAGATTTTTTTGAAATTTAAATATTATGAAACATTACAAATGTCATTATAAAACTGTCATTTTTTGACCAGTTTACTGCATCCTTGCTAAATAAAAGTATTAATTTTTTTTTTTTGGAAAAAAAAAACTACTGACTCAAAAACTTTTGAATGACAGGTTAGAAATCTGTTTTTTTTCCTTTTAATTTTCTAGATTCTGTTTTAATTGTTACATTAAAAATATGAATCAAAAAGCATGTCTAATTACAGTAATTGATATCATGAAACCTTTACACAATTTAACAGCAATTTACTAAGTTGAACAAGGAAAAGGAATCGTGAAATCCATTTTTCTTTTTTTCCTCAAATTCAGTTTTATTTTTACCAAATTCTGTGTTTCTCATTCATTTTCTGGATTTAATTTTAACGTTAATGTTGTAGTCAAAAGCATGTCGAATGAATTGATTTTATAAAAAAAAAAAGTTAATTATTAAAATTTTTATTAATAATTTATTATTATTTTATTTCTGTTTTTTTTTTTTTCAGAAATACTGTGTTGTGTATTTAAAATTTTCTGATAAATAAATTCAGTTTTTTTTCTTTTTTTAATTTTTATAAATTCAGTTTTAACTGTTAAATTAAAAAAATATGAATCAAAAAGCATGTCTAATTAACTGATATCGTGAAATTTACGCAACTTAACAGCAATTCATTAAAAGTTTAACAAAAACTAAATTAAAAAAAAAAAAAAAATTGTTGTTGTTTTTACCAAGTTCTGTGTTTCCCATTCATTTTCTGTATTCCATTTTAATGGTTTCATTAAATTGTAATAATCGAAAGCATGTCAAATTAATTGATTTTATTTAAAAAAAAGTAAAGAATTTATTATTATTTCATTTATTTATTTATTTTTCAGAAATACTTTATGTATTTAATTTTTTCTAGTAAACAAATTCTGGTAAATATTTTTTCTGATAAACATTCCTTTAAAAATAATAGTTTTATTAGTAATTTTATTTGCGGTAGTACTATCACTATATTGAGTAATATATTTAAGTCACCGTTTCTTCAAGTTAAACGAAACTTTTATTTTGACGGGTTGCTGTGAAGACCTTTTAGTTTCAGTTCTTACATGATATGACAATAATTTTTCTGAAAAGAAAAGTAAAATGCTCATGAGAGCAGTTCTAGAGATTCTGCGATATACGGTAAATTTCATTTTTATGACAGGATTCTGCAATTATATAAAAATCATAGGTCCCTAGCAGTGTACGTTTGTATGGAAAAATATTGAAACATTTTTTTAAAGATGCTACCTAACATCTCCTTTTGGGTTTGACAGCAGAAAGACAATAATTTAAAGTTCGGATGAGAAGAAGGTGAATAAATGACCAAATTTACACTATTTTGAGTGAGCTACTCATTTACTGCATTGTTTCTCATGCAGGTGATGGATGATGAGAGATTTGCCAACACCCTGAAGCAAACTGGCAACCTGAACATTTAAAAATAGTTGCAATCAATGCGTTAATCAACTAGAATAACAAGACATCTCTCTCTCACACACACACACACACACACACGTGTGTGGCTAGGGTGTATTCCAACAAGCTGGAAAGCTTTTCATATACATTATTTTATTTTACAAGGATTCAAATCTAGGCTACAGATTCTGTCATTGTTGTGATAATCATTACTGTATAATCATCATTATCAAAAGACAGTCTGCGCCATATTCAGGCACAGAAGTGCTGGAATAATGAATACCTGATGATTTTGTTCTCACTCACTGGAGAAGTGATTCAGTACTCACAACGTTCGAGCGCCGTCTAACCGGCTGAATTATGTTAGTCTATGAATTTTATGAGGCATAGCGGATATTTTCTTGGAAACTGCTAAATGCTGTATCCAGACATCTGAATGCCCAAGACACGGGCTAAAGAAACAAGTAGCGTTTGAAATATGCCATTTAAAAGAATTAAATCTTACGAATCAGAATTCTGCCTTCGGCGAAAAAAGACGACTAATGATTTTCGCCTTGCAGCTGACAGCTATATCGAGAGACCAGCGAGAAACCACTTAGCAACATCTTAGAGTATTTTTTGTTCAGAAAATATGCAAATCTATCTCTAGTTACAGCACTAAATGCTATGCTAAGCTCTTTTGTGCTCAAGAAAGCATCTAAACTTGGAGACCACCCTCAAATTCTAGGAAAGAAAGACGGAGCAACGAGGACATTCAAAGTGAGTGAAAGCCAATGTGTGAGTGAATGTCATCTGGCCCGCCTGAGCAGCCCATTCATAACTCCAGGTCACAAGGCAAAAGAAAACAAAGAAATCGGAGCCAAGAATTTAAAGCTTTGTTTTTCTTCTGTGAGAGAAGACCTGGGATTGAGTTCCGGAATCATTTGGCCAGTGTCCCCTGTTCCGCAGTTGCCATAGCGCTCACAGGATGTCTTCCAGATGACATAAGAACCCAATAGAACACACTGGAGCGACGCTGCAATGAAAGGCATGTGTGTTGAAGGACTAGGCCATATAGAAAATATTCAAGCAATGATTTTGACGGTGAAGTCAAACTACAATATTTTTTACATTTTTTTCTTAAAGACTAGCTTTACAAAACTTTCTTGTCACAGATTTTTTTTTTACATTAAATGTGAATCAAATAAGCGAATCAATTCTAGGCATTATTTTATAACACACTCTAGGGATGTATTATCAATATCGTCATATCGCGATAGCAAAACTGTCTCAATATCATCGTGATCACATGACAATATGAAACGGGCAAGTCTAGTTTTTAAAAATATTTAAACTTCTTATTCAAACATAAAAGGTCTGTAAAGTTGTGTTTTGGGCCATTATGCTTTGGCACAGTATCTGCCAAATGAACTAAAACCGAAAGCACAATATGGCTTAATCAAGTCAGTTTTCGCTACGCATTTCAAGCAAAGCGCACACTTCGTTTAGGTGATCAGCTCGTGGTCCAGTGTTTTCTGAGCCTCAGAACGGCTCAGTTTACTTTGAATGTAGTGAACTCATTTATTGCGTGTGCTGTGAGTTTAGCACACTTTTGGGGATGCAACGGCCACCAGTTATGCTTTATTTTTGCATCAGATGATTACAGCATTTCACTAGATTTGTGGTGAAATGTGTTTTTGTAAGCCTGTATTTAACTGAAGCTGGGGTTTTCCTTCAAAATAAAAGCTCTACTGCCGTTTACCTTAAAATAAAAGCTTAAAAGTGTAGTATGAATTGCTGACACCTAGCAGTTTAAATGGGTAATGTTACTGCAGTCCGAATTCAAAATATCTCTTTCAAGTGTAGAAATTAGGAAAAAAGTATTGTAATTTCCCTACTGTGGTGTAAAGCAAAAACAATACCTAGGAAATATTCATTTTCATTTATTTTACAGTGCAATTGTTTTACAATAAATGGCTACTACTGTCATAGGAATTTGAATAATAAAAAATTGTTGTTGTTTCTATGATTATATTCTAATTTGTTTGGCTTCTAAAACACTAGTGTGAATGTAAATTAGACTGAGACAGTATATCACAACTGAAAAGAGGGTTGAGTCCCTTTAAAGTTCAAATGACTGACTTTTTTCTGACTAAGAGCATGAGCATGAGTGCATCAGATAGAATAATTTAACTTTAAAATGTACAAAACTGTACATTTGTCTTTTTTTAAATATCACAGTAAATATTGCATTGTGGACTTCGTATTGCAATCATTATCGTATCGTGAGATTTTGATACTGTTGCATCCCTGATAAACTCTTAAATGGCAGTGCATATTTGACGTTTGAAATCAGTAAGATTTTTATTACAAATTTTACTTTCTACACATAATATTTTCCAAAAGTGACAGTAAATAAGTTGCTTTATATTTATTTAAAAAAAATGTACAGACCCCAAACTTTTAAAAGGTAGCCTGTATTATACTTTTACAGCAAAATTTAAGTAAAAATACATTTTTACTAGTTATTATATTAGTGAACATACATAAAAATAATTAAATATTCATCCTGTGTAAATTCAGTGGAGAAAAAAAGGTGTTAAAACATCGAATTGGCAACAATGGCTGCTTCGTTAAAATAAAAGTCACCCTATTTTGGCAATTCAGAGCCAACAAGATACATACTCAATTTCATGATGATGTAATAATAATTAAAAGGCTGAAAATATTTTGCTATATTACACAACTGCTAATTTGCTATAGCCACATGTTACTGAAAACCATTTCGACATCAAAAAGTAGGCAACCTCTACACCTGCACCTACAACTGCAAATGGGTCATTTTGGTTAACAGTGCTCAGTAGTAACTGATTACATGTAATCTGGATTTCATAATCAGATTACAATAATGTAATACCTGTAATGAGATTATATTACATTATAAAATGCTTATAATCAAAGTAAAGTTACTGTTTTACAGATTACATGATTACAAATTATTCACACATTGGCAGTAAATCTGCTTCTGAATTTGAGGACAAAAACACCATTATATTAATCAGTCAATTATTAGTAGTATTTTAATTATTTAAAAACACATTCACATAATCACAGTTCTCTGATGTCAGTTAATGGTCATACTGACAGGCAGGGAATACACAAAATACTTAAAATGTAAAAAAATAATTTAATTTATTCATTTACATTTTTATTATTTAATTAAACAATCTTTTTATAAACTCAAACTCTCTGCAGTTCTTTCATTTACCCTAGTTTGGGAAACCCTGGAGTAATGTAATGCTTAATGTATTTCATCGTTGATAACAACTGATAATCCCATTCAAAACTTTAAAAGTTAGGTCAAAAGTAATCTGAAAGTAATCCAAAAGTAGTCAGAATACAATACCGTAAAGATTACATTACTGACTACAATTTTTATCATGTAATTTGTAATCAGTAACAGACTTTAATTTGTACACAATCTACCCAGAACTGTTGGTTAAGTATAACATTTCAAATAAAAGAGCTCACTCCAGGGCTGAGAAAACTACGCAATTAATCTTTTTCTGGTGAAAGACAGTATAAGCTCCCTACAAATGCTTTTTAGAGTACACACCATTAAAAATTGGAGGAATATTGAAACAGATGGAAATGACAAATGAAAACAAAATGCAGGCTACGGCCAAATTCACTTCAATCCAGTTGTGCCATCTGCACTTCAAGTGTTGAAAAGCAAAATAAATTCAAACCAGTACTTCACTGTCACACATCCATCAAGGCGATGAAGTGTAGAGACCAAACCATCAACATGTAACGCATCGGTCTTTAATAATCTATGTTATACATGGTCTGACATCACACGATGACTTATAAATATCAGGTTTCCTGCATTCCTTCATCTTTGAAGTTTGCAATTGTATTAAACTTTGCTTTAATTCTCCAACTGGAACTAAATGTATTTTTAAAGACTCCACTGAAAACACACTGGAGAGAAAGTGAAATGAAAAATATTGTACATAGGCCTGTCAGTTGGTCTTTATGCATGTCTTAAGTGCCATTTTCGAATCAAGTTCATTCAAAACACATTGCGTCTGTGAGATTTTGATGTTGCGTTCACATATTCTCCAGAGAATTTGCCTGAATATCAGTTACGAATAACCAAACTATTCATACTATAGCAATGCGGTTAACATCACAGGACAACAAACATTTACACAGCTGATTCGTCTGTCATCACATCTGCTGGAATTGGGTCACACTGAACTGTTATTGATTACCTTTACTATTAACCAAGCGAGAGACAGAATATGGAGAGTAATTACGTATGCACTAAAGTTGAGGGTCAGACATACAGGAATGCATGTTTAGTTTAAGAAAAGAGTATCTGAAATGTCACAACCATCCGCTATACTGAATCTTTAAAGTGAAATAAGAATATGTTATATAAAACCACCACAGTATATCTTTGCAAACTGAATTAGAAAGGAGACTATTACAGAGAATAGGAAACTTTAGGTATAAAACAAGGCAACCTCATGTTGTTAAAGAACTGAATAGGAGCATTGTGGCAGCAGTGTAAAAAAGCAAAAGCTTACTGGTAATGGTCTGTTCTTCTTGGCATTAAACTGTAAAAAAGTATGGAAGAAACACCCAACATAAACAATCTTCATTCAAACAGTGAACCAAAGAACCACTATTAAACCCTAAATATGTATTTCTTTTAAACACTATGCACGATCAAGATTCCTGTTAGGCCAACCACTGATAATGAATCGTTATCTGACTCTGCCCTCTAGTGGAGAGAAGCAGTCGAACACTACAGGACACAGCAACATGTGAATTACACCAGCAGGGCCATTCCTGAACTCTGACACTTATTAATGTGAATGTGTTTCAATTTATGTTAAAGGGATAGTTCACCCAAAAATGAAAATTCTGTCATTAATTCTCACCCTCATGTCATTCCAAACCCGTAAGGCCTTTGTTCGTATTCAGAACACAAATCAAGATATTTTTGATGAGCATTCTGACACTGCATAGACAACAATGCAACTACCGTCTTTAAGACCCAGAAAGGTAATAAGAGCATCATTAAAATAGTCCATGTGACATCAAGTCCACTTCCAAAACAAAGATTCACATATAATGTACTCACCCCCTTGTCATCCAAGATGTTCATGTCTTTCTTTCTTCAGTTGTGAAGAAATGATGTTTTTTGAGGAAAACATTTCAGGATTTTTCTCCATATAATGGACTGATATGGTGCCCCAAGTTTGAACTTCCAAAATGCAGTTTAAATGC
>JAHKKF010475708.1:0-11198 GCA_019740295.1 Labeo calbasu
TGAGAATTTTTTATCAAAGTATATTAGAGACTTTTCATTAAGACCCTAAAGAATCATATCAACTTGTGGAAAATGGGCATCCGATGACCCCTTTAAAGTATAATCCTTTCCTTTGTCAGTGAGAGACGCGTTCAGAATCAGCACATGATCACTGTCTAATGGGCTTTGTTTTCAAGTGCGCAACTCTTTGTATTCGCTGTTCTTCTGCTGCCGGTTATCAAACAGCATTCCATTACTGTGGGCGCCCCCTTCTGGATTGACGTGAACTGCCTGTATAATGCTGCATTCACGCCATCTCGTAATTCCGAGATGAAAACACGTGACATTCTACTCTATCTGAATTATGAGTTTCTATGGCAACACTATTAACGCCAAAGCCTTCACATGCTCCTGAACTCGTAATTACAACTTGTAAACTCGGAATGTTCTGAGAGTTACGATTTGGACCAGTGACAGATGTACCACGTGACCGCGGCCAGGCTCATTTTGGCGCTACTTAGGCGCTACATCTGAGTCCGATAACATGGAAAGCTATGAGTAAAATGTCACGTGTTGTCATCTCGGAATTACGGTAATTACGACATGACGTGAAGGCAGCATAAGGCCTCACACACTGAACCGAGATGCCCATACCATGACGGTTCGATGCGAATACATGTATCGTTACACCCGTAATAGATATATTTATGGATAGATATATAGATATATATAGATAGATATATTTTTTACAGTAGCATTTAACAGCTTTTGCATCTGAAGTCTTCATATAATACTATAATAGTGGTCAAATTAGCTTTGATTTATGTACAGCCATGGTCAAGAAGCCACTGGAAAAAGTGTGATTTTTATTTATTTTTTTCATTTCTTACCACAAAGTTGCATTTTTCACAATTATGTCACGAGTCTCATTGATGGCTTCAGCCAAAACCTTGCCAATCTGGAAACCATTTTTTGCAAGGTCTATGCTATAATTAAACAGCTCACTCCATTGCAGTCTCCCATACTTTTGGTGTGCCATCTCATAACCTCGAAGTTCTCCTGGTACAGCTATAAACAATCCTGTCAGTCATTATAAAGCAGAGGAGTGGTTCAGTCATTGAAGAGCCTAACTGGCAGGAAACCATCAGAGGCATTATTTTTTTAATGTGCTTAATCTGTGCTGTAAAAGCATCATGGAGGCTAGATTTGGAAATATGTACATTTATTGTGGTTTACCTGGTTTTTCTTTTCTGGTTTCATTTGGGTGTTTACCAAACATGTTCTCAGTAGCACCCATTGGAGCAGTTTCTCTGGCATTAATTATCTCTACCTTTCCTGAGGATAAAAGCAAGAAACATTTAATTTAAAAGAAAAAGGCGTGTCAGCGCGATAGCCTTGCGGAGAGTGCACCGACATTTGGTGCAGTTGCGCCTAGGTTGTCCCGAGATTAAATCCCGCCTCATAGAACTTTCAGCTTTTATTTTCCTATTTCGCCCTGAAGGTTCATCAAGTTTATCAAAATTATCCATCCTTGATTACTTTTAGTCAGCTTTGTCAAAACTCCTCTTAGCTAGCACATCTAGCACATTTTAAAGTGAAAGCAGCCTTATCACCTGACCTGAATACAGCGCACTGATTCGCTAAAATAGATTTCTTGGCTTCTGTACAGAAACAGCAAGGGCACTTGATGGCTTCTACAGTAAAACCTGAACTTGCGACGCCTTGAAAGTGGATAATACCAGATATTTTGACAAAACATATTTAGGGTTCAGATTGCTTCAGATCTGTTACGCCACATCAAAGAGTGTCAAAACGGCATTTTCCATTTAAATTTCCTGATATAACAGACATAATTTTAAAGATGAAACTTTGTTTCTTATCAAAAATGCCACAAACCAGCCACACATGACTATAGCAGGTTATGTGTTTTCTAAAGTAAAAGCCAAATGTTAACCATAAGTTAACATATTCCACGGTGTGCCATAGCCAAGCCATATATGGCTCTCAGTTGTGTGTAGTCATCTGGGCCATATACCTCAATACAAATAGTCATCCAAAAGAAAATTCCCTCCAGTTCTAAAGCCATGGCAAAACATATGGTAAAAGTTTGGCCCATATGTGCTCAGCCATGCCATACCTAGGCCAAACGTGACAGCTATCAGCCACATTTGGTCCAAAGGTTCTTTCTATTTTATTTTTGTATTTTTTGTATTTTATTTTTTTCAGATCACCCTGGTGAAAAAAACAGCATATGCTGGTAGGCATGTTTTTATGCTGGGATGCTGGTTAGGTATGTTTTGGTGCTGGTTTATGCTGGTCCTTTGCTGGTTAATGCTGGTCCTTGATCAGCAACATGACCAGCATAAACCAGCAAAGGACCAGCTTAAACCAGCACCAAAACATATCTAACCAGCATATGCCATTTTTTTCACCAGGGCAGAGCCAGACTTTTTTAAATACTGCACATAGTTAGAAAAAAAATAACACTGGTAAATCAGGAATTGTAGCCATTGTGGGAGATTGTTGTTTGAGTCTGGTCAAGTTTCTCACATACCTGTTGATGCATTGTATATGGTGAAAACCACTCCTCCTCCGATGCCCATGCTGTGGGGCATAATCACACTAATACACAGCAGAGCAGCAATAGCAGCATCAACCACTGAACCGTTGCGCTTCAATATGTCTCTGCAAGTCAAAGAGCTTAAAGTTACGTGAAGATTTCAAGTGACTCCATATTAGTCATGCTAGGGTTGCTAATGCATGAAGTCTCTCCTAGAAACATACATATGTGGCTTTTTGTAATCGTACCTCCCAACGTCAGAGCAATTGCTGGCATCTGTTGCCACTGTTGCTCTAGCTTTGCACGTAACAGAGGGATTTTCACTTGGTCTCTTAGTGAGTGTCAGCGAGAGTGCCAGAATGAGTGCCAGTAAAGCCAATGCAATCAGAATTAAAATCCAATATCTGAAAATAAACCACCAGAGTACAGTTTAAATTTGATTTAGTTATTAAACATTCATTGCATTTATCTCTTCCTCAGATTATCTGGCATACCTGACCAAATCATGTATATGTGGCAGGATAGGTGACCACCTTAGTAACAGTTTAATACGTTGTCCAATCAGTAGTGCTTTCTACAATACAAAAACATGAGCCTATCTTTCACCTGTGTTGCGTCACTATTGGCAGACAGCTGAGTCATCAATGCGCTGTTTGTTGTGTACTCGGGAGTGGGAGATGGATGTCTGAGACAGTAGGAAGAACATGTAGATATGCAAGATAGTGGTACTGTTTATTTGTAAGGTGGTTGTTTTGTTTGTGTATTCTAGACACCTGAACCTGTGTTGTGGAGTTGGGCTAGCACGACTCCCATTTAGGAGAACGTGAAAGGGTTTTTGGCTGTTGCTTCTTGCCTTAGTCTCTAGTGGGTTATAATATGTGACCTGTTTATTGTATGCCTTTATCCTTTTGATTTTTTTTCTTTAAGATTTTGTTTATGTATGTCTATCTCATTTTTGTTCATTTTATTGTAATATTGGATTTATTTGGTTTTGCTCTTTTTGTGTGTGTGATAACTGATTTTCCTGATAGTGATTGTATTTTTTTTCTGTATTAATGTGTGTTTTCCTTATCTTGGCAGGGTCTGGGCACAAGAGGCAGAAGATTGGCTTTATTCTTCTTCACCGTGTGCCATGTTCACTATTAACACTGACGTGTGTGTGTGTGTGTGTGTGCACCGCTGGGTTGCTGTGACTCTTTGGGCGATTTAGCCCTTGATGTTCTGCCTCTGTTGGTAAGCCCCAGTCCCTTCATGTTTGTACTTTTAAATTCTTGTGTAGTGTTGTAAAAGAACTAAGTGGTTCTTTGCCTGTTTTAAAGTTGTTTAAACCCTCTAAGAGCGAGACAGTCGTCTGCAGCTAAAAATGACTATTGTTCTTAAATATTTAGTAACTTTTGAACCGCTAATCCAATCTGAATGCTTTAAAAAGTAGCACAAAGCTGAGATCCGCTTTATTTTCCATGTCTCATTTGGGTACTACTCTGTAGTAAACATGATTACGTTATCACATTTTCATTGTATTGATTCGTCAGAAGATACCAATATATTTTGTTCCTCTGAGCCAAACAGGAACGACTGTTGATACTTAGTCCCACCCCCGTGCCCAGAT
The DNA here is from genome assembly GCA_019740295.1 of Labeo calbasu. Classification (NCBI taxonomy): domain Eukaryota; kingdom Metazoa; phylum Chordata; class Actinopteri; order Cypriniformes; family Cyprinidae; genus Labeo; species Labeo calbasu. Next base: position 4,149 of record JAHKKF010475708.1, read on the forward strand.
TTGTTCAAACTGACATCTATTCAACCAATAAACATAGATTTTGGACTTTTGAAACACCAATTAGCATGTTTCTTTGTAAATTTGAACAAACTCAAAGTGAAAGTAAAGTATGTTGTGGGTGCAAGAAAACAAACACAAAATAACATTTCCACGACAGAGCACTATGATATGAAACAAACCAAAAACAAGGATGAAACACTGTTACATATCAGATAAAGCACTGGAATTTATGTTTTAATGTGGCTATCCACTGTCCTGGTAAAATGCGGAATAGCCAGCAGAATGATCCATTTGGCTGTTATATTATTCTTAGTAATTCTTAAGAATTATTCTTAAGAATATTAAATTATTTTTATATAGTTTATAAGGGTCATTTGCACATTTTTGTCTGATACACTCTGTATATTTTTTTCTCTCATTTTGTGTGTAGTTAGTGAATTATTTGGACTGTTTGTATATTTGTTGCACAAGACCATTTGTGCAATTGTTTTCACTACTTGCTGCACTGTTTGCGTTTGTTCATACTCTGATTGAAAATTATATCTCTAAAAAAAAAAAAACTTTTTTTTACTGTTTTGTTATTATGTAACACTGTTTCCATTTACTTTACTTCCTAAACATTTTTGAACACATCTATATTGTCAGTAAACTAAATAGACCTGGTTTTCACTGTAAAGCGCCTATAACAACTTTTGTAACAAATGGCTATAACTTGCTTGGGGAATGTTATATGTAGACAAATTTTTATTTGAAAGTATAAAACACTTCAGGAGTTTCTGTTTGAGTACACAGTAAAAATCTCAAATTGTTGCTTGCAATTTTCAGACAAAAGGAAAAGGGGGTCTTTAAATTAGCTAGACTGAAACTTCAAGTTCTTCTGTTTACAATGATATATAGCACTTGATGCTGACTGCTAGAATAGGTCTGAAAAAGCTAAGAAAAATGCAGGCATGTTAGGTGCCCTGAAAATGTTCTAGGTCTTTAAGGGTTAAATTATTGGTAATAAAAGGATTTTTGAGTACTGTGGTCTATGCCTCAGACTCTTTTGGTGACGTGGACCGTGTGCTCTGTAGAGGTTATGCACAATTTTTGGGGTGTAATTCCATAAATGGCGTAGTCGGAATGAGAATCTTTAAGGTTGTAGTAATTCTCAAGGGAATTTATTTCCCTCTGCCTTTGAGTCTTGCCACATGTAGTAAATGATTCAATGACAATAGATGCTGTTATCATGGAATATACTACATCTACACCTAAACCTCCACAGAACTACTAAATTTTCTTTTACAATTTACTATATTAAAAAAATCCAGCTATTTGGTCTCACAGCTGGTGTCAGAAACAAAACCATTGCAATCACAAAGTTGACCAACAGATATCTAAGCAAGTTTGGGATATTTGATATTTATTCATTACCCAAAGATGTGAGTTATATCATTTCATCTGATCCTGTTATCAAAAAATACCTCGACAGCAGGAACTGCTAGATTTTCTTTAATTCTACTACACAATGTTCATTATAATTTGTCATTCCAAACCCACCTCATCTTCTTTCTTTAGTAAAATGCACACAAATGCACAGAAATAGTTAGACTCCACTATTACTCTGACCAATTGTTGCATGTTTTCCCACATCACTCTCCACATCAATGTTTAAAACAATTTGATGGCTGTTACTCGCACATGCACAGTGTGAATGTGCTTCATCTAAATATCAAACACTTAACATTGTGTAACACTGTGGTTACATTGTAAAATCTAGATGTAAAATCTGGGAAACAGTTCTCTTTATCAGAAAGATATCTCAATTGCTTCTCAAATACCTTAAATATCGTCAAATCTATTTAATTATCCAGTCCTAAAGATAAAAGATAAACAAACATACCTCTTCTTCATGATGTCCTAAAACTGAATTTATTTTCTTGGATATCTTCTTTATATATATATATATATATAGTGGATTGGGCTGATATAATCTATAGAAAAAAATAACAATAAAATAAGTAAATAAATAAATTTGCAGTGACTCAAATTCAATTCAAATTATATGGCGATTAGCCAGACAGACAAGGTCCTGCTTGACTGGTGTATAACTTGTAATGAAATTAATGTTTTGAGTTTTTAAAAGTCAAACAAACTCAATGCATTCTGTTTTTCTGCATTTCTAAAATAAAATCATGACATTACAATAGCATGTGTTATGAGAAAATATTTATGAGAGAAACTACACAAACCAAATGGAATCCCTAATTCTACTACAGTTTGTGTGCATCACAAGTGCATAAACCACACACAAAAAAAACCAACCATACTGAAGCAACCAACAATCACCCCACATACTGTATTAAATACTGTATATACACCCTGGATTCTATGATTACAATGCCTACAATATATATATATATATATATATATATATATATATGTACCTTACTGATGTCCTTTATATCCCAAGCTATCTTTTACTCAAAGTGTTGCAGTAATCCATGTAGAGCAGATATCAATGAGAGGACCTGTAGATTTCCTCTGGTGTGGTGTGATCTGCAGGCTATGTCTGGAGTCATTTTGAATATATATACACTTCCTAATCCGGTTTGTAATGTTTGAAAAGTGATGTGACTTCAATCTTTCACTTTCGTTTTTCAGTTGTCTTCTAGCGAACAAAAAAACATTACAGTAATTCAAAAAATTGGATTTTGTTTTCATTACACATTGTTATATTGTCCAAAAGTGTGATCTATATTTTTTACAATTTACAACCTTATGTCATTTCAAATATTTTCATAATGCAAATTTTTTCAAAACTTGTTTTGTAACACTTCCCATTCTCAACAGAAGAAAGCCAGAAAAAACATTCAGTAAGATAAAGTTATTTCTGTTAAAAATGTAAAACAAAATATAGACAAAGTAAAAATGACTCATTCTTTCAAAAGTCTAAACACAAGAATGGAAACAAATGAGCGCATGCACGTTCTTAAGCTGATTATGCTTAATAAGCCAAAAACACACATGGTCATGTAAACGCAGGAACCCGTTTTCTTTTATCGGGGTCATAAACGGCTTAAGAATAAACCAGTCAACACAGGTAGTTTTTTTGCCTCTTACCCCGATTTTGCACAGCATGCAAACGCAATAACCCGCTTTCTGTCAGATAATTAAAGTGCACGTGTGATCCCTGTTGAAAAAAACATGGATTCGTGACAGAAATGCAGATTTAAGCGCATCTAGACAAAGCAAACGCTTTGCAGTAAAGAAAGAAGGAAATATATCACAAAAGCAGACTATTTCATGACTCAGAAAATGATAAAAGTGTTCTTATCACGTGCAGCAAAAGTAGAAGTGAATTAGTCAGAAAGCTGTACTTATAACTGCATGAGAGTATATATATGAGCTGTAAGTTTCCCGCTCACATGTTGCAAGCTTTATTTAATATAACAACTGACAAACATAGAATACTCAGAGTCAGATACGCAAATGATTATATTTTGACATCACTAAAGGGAAATAACCAGGGCCTGTATTTATCAAGCATCTAAGAATTACTCTCAGGAACACTACTAAGAATTAAGTTTTAAAAAATTCTTGGCTTAAAGCTGCACTTAAAAGTTAGTTATGAAGCATCGCAGTCATAATTTAACGAAGTGTAGGACTAAATCTTAAGTGTCAGTCTTAGAGATGATTCACGAAATTTTGCTGTGCCACAAATGGGATTTTGAATGATGAAATACACATGGACCAATCACTGAATAGATTTTCTTATCTAAGAATATTCTCAGATAAATTCACATTAAATGGTTAAATTCCTTATAGTTTACATTCAACACACATTTGACAATAAAGAATTTTCAAGACAATACATCATGGCAACAAAATGAAGTGTCATCATAACCTTCAATTTAGGGTTGTCCTGACAGACAATAGTATTTTGTATCAATGATAGTCTGAGATATTGCCTGTTGCTGATGCCTTTGACGACAGCAAGATGAAAATTTTTAGTATTATCCTTCAAAAAATCTTTACTGATGCAGCGCAGAGAGTCGCTTCAGAAACTTGCTGCTTGAGTGGCTGCAATCAGCTCGTTTTGAAAAACTGAGGAAATGTAATCATTTAATTGAGTAACCATTTGATCAAACATTTCAAAAACATTCCTCTCCTAAAAGATTCATGCATGTCTCTGTCTCCACAGCACCATCACAAGCCCCTACTGGCAACTCCTAATCACTTGAGAGACCTCTCGAGCTGTTTTAAATAACTGGAAGAGTAAGAGCGATTCTTAGAAAATTTGATAACTTTGTTTTATACTTATGTTTGAAAGTAGGGTTAATTTCATGAATTCTCTGCACTTAAGACTAAAATGGCACTTGAAGCTTGATAAATACGGGCCCTGATTTATTAATAAAGTGATATAAACGCAGCTTACTTGCATTGTCAGGTTACTGATGCACATGTAAACAGTCATGTGTAGGAGAGAGTAGGGACGGTTGCAACACTTTGTATTTCCTTCAGTTTCTCAGAGACAGGTTTTTTTGTGGAAAGCCAAAATTCCAATACATTAAACCCACATCTGTCAGATACCCACCCACATTGCTGTAATGTGTACTGTAGTATCAGCTAGCAATGTTAATATGTCATTTCCCAAACAATCCCGTATGGGGAACATTAACAATGAACCAGGAAAACTTGAAATGTACCTGGATGACCTCTATATCCAAAAGTCAGTCCCTCCAGGATTTTGTGATTTTTTTTTTTGTGAATTTTGCAATCCAAATGTCTGATTTTATGGTGGTAATTTCCAAAAATTTATGCAAAATTTGCGATGTTTCTTGTATTAACCTGACAGAAACCCATCTAGTTTGCCATCCTGTTGCACGCTGTGTTTCCTCAATCAGAACTCTACCACATCACCCAATGATGACAAAATTCAGACATTTACAAGTATTTACATGTATTCAGATATTTACAAGTGACACGAGTCATCTCATGTGAAAAAGTTTCAACTAGCATATAGTTGAAATCTAAACACATACACAGATCTTTCCTAGAGGTAACAGCAAGTGTCACAGCAACATATAAGATAATGCAATGTATAACATATAGATGATGCAATGGACTATATTTAAAATACTCATTCTGAACAAGCAGCAGCTTGTAACATGTTGAATTATACCTGCAATAAGTTTAAATGATGACAGGTGCTGTTCCAGTGGTATAAAATCACTTGGAGTGAGATCCATACGTGAGCACCCCTTAAGGCCAAGACTAGAAACGTGTGTGTGTGTGCGTGTGTGTGAGTGTGTGTGAGTGTGAGACAGAGACAGTTAACCTGACAGGAACCTTTCTTTTGCCGTCCTGCTGCATGCTCTCACAAAATTCCTGTATATTTTGTGTCTGCAGCCTTTTCAAGAGCATGGAACTTTAACAACCTCAAACTTTACTGAATGTGTAGCCTTGAGCTCCATGCTGAGATATGTTTTAGTTGTAATAGTTGTATGTGTAAATCAGCAAGCTTACTTTTTCGTGTTGACTGTTCATCGTATTTATATGGAGATAGATTATTGTCCTAAAAGTAATACCAATTTAGTCACACGAGGGGGAAACGATAAGGTTTATTTTTATCAACGTAAAAAATAAATAAATAAAATAATTAACCTAAGAAAATTGTAATATTTATATTTATAATTTCATGTTGGATGCTGAAAAATCCACATTATGTTGGTTTTTAGGTTTGTCAAAAAGAATGAAAAAAACGACACAATGACTTTAGTTAGATTACAATGGGTATGAAACTACATTTGGTAACCTTTTATGAAAGCTTTAGAGCAAGTTTATGCTTTAAACTGAGTGTTATACTTGCTGACTTTCCTTAATGATGTCTTTGTGTGTGTGTGTGTGCGTGTGGTGATCTGTTTGTAGTTGGCATTCCCTGTTTATAAAAACACTGCAACAACCAACGTGATTCTTTTGTAATATTATGTTTTGAACTTATTTTACTAGGAACTGAATTTAAATTGAATCTTTAAAAAAAGACCCGAGACATGAGCTGCCTTAAAATGAAAGTTTAATTGTACCATAGACCTATTGTATACTAGTTTTGACAGCATACTGTTGGTATTTTCTACCGCTGGACGTCTTTTTCATTTAGCTTAATCTTTGCTTTCCAAGCAAAATTAAATCTTCTCAGGAGGCCTATTGATCCCCTGAAGACCCTCACATGCGTTCTTTCTTTCGTGCAGTTTACAACTCTGAAAAAAGTCAGTGGGTATTCAAAGAATTTATTTTCTCGGTAGCAGCCTTTTGTCCCGACAAGTTGTTGTTTAAACAAACATTCTAAATGAGCCGGAATGTTATGGGGCAAAAGGTTGGTGCTGGCAAAAGTCATAAACGCACTCATTAAATACTGTTCGTGTGACCATCAGGCAAGATGGTACATCAACATATGGTAACTCTTTACATATATTTTATGGTATAGTAGATAAACAATAGTATATTTTCAGTGAAGGCTATGTTTCACCCTTATATTTATCATGCTGATAAAGAACATTCGGAAAAGTTCAAGCATATAAAACAGTAAGTGCAGAACCAGATCTTAGGTGCCATTTAATCCGGACTATGTTTTGAAATAAAACTAGATAAAAAAGTTTGTCAAGAAAAACTTTAGGTTGGGTTGAGAAAGCCTAGCCTGAACATTTAAAACAGCTGTAAAAGCTTAAAGTTTTAAACTTTATATAAATAGATTAGATGATTAGCATGTTTCTAACATTTTTGTAGCATGTTTAGCATGTTACTAGCATGTTGCTAGTATGTTTCTAGCATGACTTGAAAAAATAAAATGTGAACATTGTCATCAGCTGTGTAGCAGACCCCATCCGAATGATGGCCGAAACTTTACTGATGTTTCTTTAAGGTTTATTTGCGTTCCTTTACCTCAGAAATCACCGTAAGAGCTGAATAAAGTGGTACAAAAATGTACATTAACATTCTTGGACATATACAGCGATTTTCACAAAATACTTGTTTTTAACTAACAGTATACAGTTACACAAACCTTATGCC
>JAHKKF010475711.1:0-13946 GCA_019740295.1 Labeo calbasu
AGCAAACTCACACCTGTTTTATTTTTGAATGCATTTATAGTTACATTAATTACAATAAATTACATTATATAAGGAATAATTGATGATGGGCCATTGAACTATTAGAAAATCATGCATACCCAAGGTGGTTTTGGACCCATAAAAAGTCTTGCTGCAAAGATGTTAGTAAAATATTTTTTTTTTGAAGCTAGAAACCATGTTTAAAAAATAATAATAATTTTAATACCAAAACTAATCAACTAATGTAAGTAAAATATTCTCAAGCTTACTGAAGGCAAGCCAACACTCCAAGTAAGCAAAAGCATTAATAAATATATTAATTAAAAATACAAATTAAATAATATTTTTTTAAAAATAGAACCTTTTTAAAAATAGAATTTGTAGTTTTTTAAAGTTTTTTAGGTAGGTCTATATAAAGGCTACTACAGAAATAGACTAACGACATTTCATGAAGTAATAAATGTTAAAATAAAACACTGCAAAATCTTCACTGTGTACATTAAAGATGATTCTTATTGCAGTTAATAAGTGATTCAGTCAAGAACAGCGAGTGGTTTTCTCTTTTTCTTTTGTTGTTTGATTAATATTTATGACGCGGTCGGCGGCTGCAGATTTACGCTGCTGTCGCTTTAAGATTTGACGCACACAATCAAATGTTTTGACGCATCAGTATTTCTCCCAACTGTTCAGGTTTACTTAAGACAAAACCGACTTCATTTACATGAATAGTCTCCAAGACGAGCATGTGTGTGGCAATAACAAACCCTATTAGAAGCGAAAGAGAACTCGGCATTTGCACACTGACTGAGAGGCGCGTTCTGTGAGCGCGCTTTGAGTGTATGCGCACATAAACCCGTCGGCTTTCAAGTAGCCGACAAGACTTAAAAACACATGCAAATACTAAATATCACTTTCGTGATAATGCATCGAGTCAGTGACATTTCCGTCAACTTTCTCTGGACTCGGATGGACTTGGGATATTTTATGAGTCCGAAAGGCTCGAGTCCGAGTCAAGTCCGAGTAAAAATGCAAAATTGTACACGAGACCGGGTCCGAGTACAAGTCAGAGTACCCCAACTCTACTGTTCATCATTTCAAAACATTTAAAGCAGGCAGGGTTATAACCTTACAGTACTCAACACTAATTACTGTCAGACTTTCAAAATCCATCATCACATGTCAAAACAAAATCAGACTTTGGCATCATAGGCGGAGGGTGAACCTACTCCAGGGTAAGGCTAAAAGCAGCCACATCTATTAACTACAAACATCATAAACTCGTCTTTTTAGGTAAGAGCCAGACAAGGGTGTCATGTAGGCTAATAAAATATTTTTAATGGGACTGAACTTGTATTTAACATAATTACAATTTAATAAAAACATTAGAAATGTATAATTCTAACGTTTCATTCACACGGTTATTCAAACAGTGAAAAAAATGACATACAGAAAGGGACATTATCACTAACTTTGATATATTTTTTAATTTTTAAAAACTAATTTATCGTTATAATCACTGAAGCCATCTGTGAAATGAATCTCTTAATTACATTGTACGTACATCCGCGCCTTGTTGTTTATGATGAGAGAATTCAAGAGTACTGCACGCTCAGCAAAACTGAGTTTCAGCGATGACTCATCTGAACACCTCTGTTTGGCCATTGCATTCCTAAGCTCAACAGAATTGTGTGTGATTGGTTATCATGCGCAACACTGTAAAAACGATTGAGAGGAATTACGGTGCAACATGAGCAAATTGTGCTCTTTCTAAAGCACTTTCTATTTATTTTCACTTTGTTAGCAACAGACGTAGATTTAATTTGTTTGTGCAGGGACATTTTTGTCCAATTTAGTGGCATTTTTGCCCCAAGTCCCCTTTACCCCAGCCTTACACACACTCCGCCTATGTTGGCTTCTCTTTTTACTTTGAGATCGTTCTGGGGTTAAATACAGACTTAAAATCATAACAAGATACAGTTTAAAATATATCATACTGTTTTTGAAATCAAATAAGAAATGAAACAGTTATCAAATTATTCTGTGTCCTAAACTCCTGAAACATTTGTGTATTTTAGAGCAGTCAATGCAATTTTGGAAAGGAATCAGTCAAATCTGTGGGTGTAAAAATATTCAGATGTAACCCCCCTTTGTAATAGTTAACATTTTCATACTGTATGTAACTAATTTATTACTATATTTTTATTTTTCTCAGTAACTGTAACAGATTACAGTTACATTATATTACATGTAACAAGTTACTCCCCACACTGCTTAACTTAATGATTAATACATGAATCATTTGCTATAACTTTTTAAGCAGTTTTTTATTTATTTATTTATTTTTAGCTGATTTTTAGCTGGTTTATTACATGCTTTATTTACCATATGTATGTATATTTATCACATGGACAGATGCTTTATGTGTGTGTGTGTGTGCATATATATTGAGGCATGGACTCCACTTGACCCCTGAAGGTGTGCTGTGGTATCTGGCACAAGATATTAGCAGCAGATCCTTTAAGTCCTGTAAGTTGCAAGGTGGGGACTCCATGATTCGGACTTGTTTGTTCAGCACATCCCACAGCTCTATTGGATTGAAATCTGGGGAATTTGGAGGTCAAATCAACACCTCAAACTCGTTGTTGTGCTCCTCGAACCATTCCTGACCCATTTTTGCTTTGTGGCAGGGTGCATTACCCTGCTGAAAGAGACCACAGCCACCAGGAAATACTGTTTCCATTAAAGGGTGAACATGGTCTGCAGCAATGCTTAGGTAGGTGGTACATGTCAAAGTAACATCCACATGGATGGCAGGACCCGTTTCCAGTAGAACAATGTCCAAAGCATCATACTGCCTCCGATGGCTTGCCTCCTTCCCATAGTGCATCCTGGTGTCATGTGTTCCCCAGGTAAAGAACGCACACACACCCAGCCAAAAATGTAATTCATCAGACCAGGTCAGCTTCTTCCATTGCTCTGTGGTCCAGTTCTAATGCCCACGTGCCCATTGTTGGCGCTTTCCGTGATAGACAGGGGTCTTTCTTTCACTGTTAGTCCACATGCAGATACAAACGCAAAAGTCTGAGTCTCACTGTATCGCTCAGGCTGCACTGCAGTATGGGGTGCAAAGGTGCGATCCCACTATGGCACGGGGGCTTTGGCCTGCACTGTCTCGGTTCACTCCTCCTTAGACAACCTGGTGGTTGCTCCCCTAGGAGCACCATGTCGATGCTGAACTTAGTGCGGACACCCGATCGACATAGTCCACTGCAGTCCCCTAGTGTAAAAAAACACAACACTAAATCTCTCTGTCTCTCTCAGATTCAGATGTAGAATAAAGAAGTTTTATTAGTTAGGAAACTAATAAAATAATAATAATAATAACATAGACATTTGTGACCCTGGACCACAAAACCAGTCATAAGGGTCATTTGTTTGAGATTTATACAGCTGAATAAATAAGTTTCCATTGATGTATAGTTTGTTAGGATAGGACAGTATTTGGTCAAAATACAACTATTTGATAATCTGTAATCTGAGGGTGAAAAAAGTTCTTAGCAATGCATATTACTAATTTAAAAACTACTAAACGTTTTGATATATTTATGATATAGGAAATTTAATATAACATGATTTTTACTTAATATCCTAATAATTTTTGGCATAAAAGAAAAATCAATAATCTTGACCGATACAATGTATTGTTGTCTATTGCTACAAATATACCCGTGCTACTTACAGTATGACTGGTTTTGTAGTCGACGGTCACATTTAATGCATGCTTTATGACACACTTGCACACATGCATGGTTTTAAAGACAAAGAGTTTTAATACTTTAAAGTGGACTTTTTTTATGTCTACATACTAAATAAATATTACAGTATTGCACCATTAAAAATAAAATAAAATAAAATAAAATACTCAAGCTGGACACCCAAGTACTCAAATTGATCTGTGTGACCTGTAAAAGGGTGGTGAAACTGCCACAGATGATCTCACATCACCTCAGAGTGACCCGACTTGAGTACATCTCATAAGTACATACAGTTAACACACTGCCCTTAGCAGTTTCCTCACTAGGGTGGAACCTGAACACTGTTTGAACTCTGCTGGTGGTGACAGCTGGGACTGATACACATGCACTCTCCCACACAGCCTCCTTCACCCACCCACAGAGTCCAGGAGCCGCCCTGAATCTCCATCTCTATAAGAGGTCAGAGCTGGGCTCAGTCGTTTGGACAACTCTAACCGTCTCCTGCAGTGTCCTCTCTGGGTTCATCTGATCTCCGTATCCATCCACAAGATGTCTTCAAAAGGACCCAAGAGTTGGGGTGGTTCGACAGCCTTTCCACAGAAAGCCCACAGCGTGTATGGAGGTGGTTTAGAAGGAAGCACCCGTATCTCTTGCGCTTCTGGAGTTGGAGCATACAGTAGAGGATCTGGTTTAGGATGTGGTCTTGGTGGAGTATCTGGTTTTGGTCATGGATGCGGTGGAGGTTATGGTGAAGGATTTGCAGGAGGGATATTTTCAGGATTGGGACTATCAAGCGGAATGAGAAGGCCTTGAACTTGAACGACCGCCCGGCATCCTACCTGGAGAAGATGCCAATGCCATTATTGGGGATTGCCCCACTGAATGCTGGTTAATACGTTATTGACCGCTGCAGAACTCTTGTCAGGGAGTCGGAGTCATCATATTGAGTTTGGCCGTTTGTTGCACAAGATTTGACCATATACACAAGTTCAAGTAACAATCTGCATAGTGCAATGAAGATTATAAAACGATTAAATGTAACTGTGTGTAGCAATGAGACTGCATCATTAATACAGGCGTTAGTAATAATGATTGATAAAAGGTATTATCACCCTGAAAATGTTACATGTAAATGTAACAAAGTTGTAAACATGGGCAAAGCACATCACCATGCTATCCGCTCGTTAAACAGGATCAAATTACACTCAGAAAGATTGCTAAACATCAATAACATCATAAACACTGTCAAAGTTAATACAATTATGGAACACTGTAACAATCTAGGTGATTAACAATATACATCAAAGTAAGCACTTTCTCTTGCACATAAACGCTGCACCTGAGGGAGAGTACGCAATATGACTGCTGCGCTGAAGTAACTTTGTGAATAGACAATTACGTTAAGACTGTACACGCTATGAACACTGCACTACGTTATTTACGCAAGTCATTACTAAACATGATGCAGATCGCAAGTTTCAAACTTAAAGGGGAAGAATTCCCGACAGACATCATGGAAAGGCAAACCTGCAAGAACTATGAGAAGAAAGGGGCGATCGCACAGAGAGACTACAGCCCCTACTGGAACATCATCATTCAGATTAACAATGCTACCACCCACAACCAACATCCTTCTGCAAATTCTCTGAACTGGATGCTGATGACTTCATGGTGAAGTAAGTTACACAGTGTTGATGGATAAAATATTCAGCACTACTGTTTTTAATGTTGATAACAATAGCAATTCAATATTTCCTGAGCAGCCATCAACGTATTAGAATGATATCTGATGGATCATGTGACACTGAAGACAGGAGTAATGGTTTCAGACTAACCTAGTACTTGTGGCAGAAGGGCAGATGCTTGCTAGTGTCAGCAGCTCCTGTAACTCTGAGGCTGGATTGTCCAGCTGTTCTTGCACAGCTTCTGATTGACTGATGTGATGGGTGTGAAGGAGGATGTTGTTGTGGACTGGTGACATGATGTGGTGAGGATGCCATCTTCCATGGCTTCTCCCAATAGTTGGTCTGGTACCTGGTTCTGGCAACATGACATGATTCTGTTCTCTGCAGGCTGGGGGTTTTCTGTGGAAGGGTATTGAATTGTGGCAATGCTGGGTGCCTTCTGGTGCAGTTCAGAATCAGTGGTGTCATAGAAACACCATTTGTGCAGGCCTTGCATTTGTTGAAGGCTTCTGTGCCAGGCCTTGAACAGGCATTGTGTGGGGGCAGTTCAAAATGCCTTAATGGTGGCTCACAACAGGATGGAGGTTTCGGAGGAAGAGGCTCTTGAAGCTGGTGTTCTCCTCCATCGCAGGTTCACTGCAAGCTCCGAAGTAAGCTTGTCACAGTCTGTGGTAATAAACATGGGGAGTTTCATGCTGGCCCTGGTTAGTGGCTAGGGCAGTACCCTTAAGAAAAAGAAGTTTATTTAAGTGTGCTATTAGTATACGTCTTTTAAACTAAAAAGAGGAAAGTATACTTTCTGTCTACTTTTTAAGTACATCTCAGAAATGTGCATTATGTACTTATTAAAAATATACTTAAAATTACATTTAAGTATACTTGACTTATACTTAGAAAAAGTCTGAAGATATTTAAGCTATACTTGTGCTTCAATGTTTTCATTGTTATAGAGTAGGGGCACTATTACACATCTTCAGTACATAATTTCCAAAGAAGAAACCGAAACAACAGATGCTTCCACATGTAATCTAACACGATAATCAGATATTAAAAAGCATTAAAACTGTGTAACGTTATGGAATAAAATGTCGACCCATGAAGAGGTAATAATGACTGTCAAGCTTTGGTGTTGATCGACTCCATCGATACAATTTGATTATCATTCTGAATCCAATTCAGTCTTTTTTCAGCTTTTTGTTCAAAATGTTGTTTCTTTCTTTCTTTCTTTCTTTATGAAACTTACCCACATTCAAGTAAAAAAAGAATGCATGAAGCTAGAATAAAATGTTTTTGTTTACAAGCAGATACCCTGTTCTTTCTTTTGATGTTTTGTATGTTCAGATATTTATATAACAAAACATATACAAATTTACACCTAAATATGGACATAGTACTATAAAGTATGATGTAAAGTTAATTTAAAGAAAACTTACAAGTATTTTTGCAGTATAAAACTACTAATCTAGTAGTTTACTGAGACTATACTTCAAAGTGTACTAAAAATGCTACAAGTATTTAATTAATAAACTATCAGTATACCTATGAGTTTACTTTTAGTGTAGTTGCACTACAAACTAAAGCACAGATGTAAACTAGTTGTGTACTCAACTTCACTATTTTACTATGTTTACTACTGTCATACTTAAAGTATAGTTAAAGTATACTTTTATATACTAGAAAGTGGGTCAATTCAGTCCTAAGAAGTATTGAAATAATACACTTCCAAGTATACTACTAGTACACTGATATTTGTATTTACCAAAGTATACTTAAAAATATACTTGAACTTTAGTAAGTAAACTTCTTTTTGGTAAGGGAAAGTCAGTCCGTTTTCAGACTATGGGCCTGAGAATTATTTTATAATGGCTTGTTTTAGCTGGTGGTGGTCTGATTTGAGTTTTTCTGGCCATTGAGTTAGGAGGTTATTCAACCTAAATCTTTGCGGTCTTCATCTGAGCCCAAACCAAGCTGTATTCATGTTATCAAAACTCTGAACTAAAGTAATTAAAATAGCTACTGACGGTAGACAACAAGCGCTTTTCTAGCATGTGTGGCTTATTTCAGAAATGTCTTGTTCTCCGTCAGCAAATGATGGCAGATTTCTGGCAGAGTGGGAAAGAAGGATTTGAACGGAGGGAGAGTATTGGATTGCATAAAATAATAAACAAAACATGGCGAAGGAGATGTAAACAGCACAAAAAGTGACTGGAATGATATTTGATGAGACTTCGGAAGAGGATGAGCAGGACTTTTTTGCATGTGGTGTGTGCATCTGTATAATGTGTCCATGCATGTAAATGTATGGGAGCATATGTATATGCATGCATGTGCATACGTGTGCATGTATGAACAAAAAAGTCTCCTGAATGAAAACTGTGTAACCCAATGTCACAAATAGACTTGAATTAAGAAGTATGAAGTATGCAATGCAGGATTATTTTTTTTTTTACATTTTTTTAAATTTAATTTAATTAAAAAATATATATATATATATTTTTTTTTGTTTTGTTTGTTTAATTAAAGTCTGTTTACATACTCACCACACAACATTAATGTTTAATATAATAATATAATATTTTTTGAAAGCCATTTGTTTTCTGAACAAATGACACCACTTTTTTTACAGTCAAATATGTGAAAAAATATGTGAAAATGACCTATTTTACCCTGAGGTCTTAAAGGATTGAGCTCCTCTTTGATGCAGCAGGATTTCTGAGTAGGGGTTGGACTTCCGCTCTGGCTGCACTCAGGTGGCCTTCAAGGGCTTT
Source organism: Labeo calbasu (assembly GCA_019740295.1). Classification (NCBI taxonomy): domain Eukaryota; kingdom Metazoa; phylum Chordata; class Actinopteri; order Cypriniformes; family Cyprinidae; genus Labeo; species Labeo calbasu. Next base: position 8,209 of record JAHKKF010475711.1, read on the forward strand.
AGCTTTAATGCCTCTCTCTTTAAGTTCCACATTGGCTGTCATTAATAGTGTCTTTGCATGGAACAGTTCTCTCTTCAAGTCTTGTCTGGTGCCAAGCAGCTTTCAGAGCCTCCTTCTTTTGCTCCATTCTATCAGGATCCTTGTATCTGTCCTGTGCCTTCTCTCGCTAAATGGGAGTCAGTTTCTTTTGGAACTTTGTGACTTGAGCTTTAGTTCATTTACCTCCTGTCTGAGGCCCTCGATGGTGTGGGCCAAGGAGAAGAAGACGCTGATCAGCTCCTGGTGATTCAGGCTGGTTGCCAGGTGTCCACTGGTGTTGCAGTTTCGCTGTTCCATTTTCTGCCGTTTCAGGTCATTGGTTGTTTCAGGCTGCAGGGTGTTCCCGATGAAGCCTAACCAGTCCTTTTGGTCTGATGTCTGGGAAGATAGGCTAAGCATATGCAACATTTGGCACAGTCATGGCGAGATTAAGGGCAGGAGGCTAATGCAAGATCAAACAGAATTTAAAGCTAAAGGCACAGTGGAGCAGCTAGGTGTATATACAGCAGTTTTGCCAGGTGTGATTAGCTATTGAAGTATTCTGTTATTATTATCTTAGCTGTGGATAACAGTATGCTAAGATTTGTGTGGGAATGTTTGCTGAAAAGGGTGTAAGCAGAGTGATGACTTAAGATGGTTCTTATTGTCAAGTTATTACTCAGAAATGACTAATGGCTCACAACAGGCTTGGTCTCAATTCAAACAAAGAAGAGAAATGGAAATAGGTAAAAAGGGGTTAATGTAATTAAATTAAATAGATGAAAGTATTAAAAAATGTACAACCTACTGCTATTATTATTAAAATAAATAAAAAGAATTAAGTAAGTTATTAAAACAGGGGAAAGACCTTAAATTGGGAATAATCAATAGCATTATTGATAGCGTTAGCTTCGCTTTGAACATCAATCTGTCCACGTTTTTCTTCCCATTTGTTGTTTTATGGGTCTGGCTTCTGGTCTCAACCGCATCCAGCTATTTATTAGCTGTACAAAACAGCGTGTTTTGCTGCTTGATGTTGCAAACTGGTGTGTCTTACCATATTATTTTAATGTATTTTCTTAATTATGACCACACTGGTTTGTAGTGCAAACAGTTTTACTGTTTACTCATTGTTAGTCTTCTCGTTACTTCCCTATAGCGGCTAATGAACTGGAAGTCACATAGGTTTACTTCCACAATGAAGAAAAAGGTGGATAGTTGATCACAGCCACCGCATGTTCAGCTCCCATGCCTAGACCACACCATGTGTGTCCCACCATATAGTTTAATCAATGTACTATAGAAATTTCTCAATAAGAATTTTTCTCTAGCTAAACAGTTTACATGCAATTAAATTTACATTTCGTTAACAGAGTAACTGCAAATTTAGCTGAACAGCCTTCATGAAGGAATGCACCTAAAATAGTAAAGGTGAAATTAGATGAAAAGAATTAAAGGTAAGGAAGGAGAAAGTGAGAAATCAGAAACATGGGATTGGGTTAAAAGGACATGGTTTAATCACTCCACACACTGCATATACACAAGCTGTATAGGTCGCAAGTAAATGATGCTAACCACTAACTGCTGAAGTTATTAGGCATGCACTAGAGTTAGCGCTTCCTATGACAAGTTGTTTTCATGGGAACTACATTTACATTTATTCATTTAGCAGACTCTTTTATCCAAAGCGACTTACAGGTGGGGAATACATCAATCGATTTGTCCTAAAGAGGCAAAACGACTTAGGAAGTGCTCATAATATCATATAACAGGCATTGTTCAGATAAGTATAAGTTAGAAAGGGAAGAATAGGGAAAGGGTAGAGCAGGCATTGTTCAGATAAGTACAAGCTAGAAAGGGAAAAAGAGTAGAACATAAAGGTTGTGTTTTCAGGGAAAAAAATGAGTTTTCAGCAGTCGCTTGAAAGTTGTTAGAGAGTCGGCATTCCGGATAGCGGTGGGAAGATCATTCCACCAGCCAGGACCGGTGAAAGAGAATGTTCTGGAAAGTGATTTTGTGCCTCTTTGTGATGGTACAACGAGGTGTCGCTCACTAGTGGATATCAGACTTCTGGAGGGAGTGTAGAATGGTAGCAGTGAGTGGAGGTAGGCGGGCACTGAGCCTGTGGCTGTTCTATATGCAAGCATCAGTGTCTTGAATTTGATGCGAGCCGCAACCGGGAGCCAGTGCAGGGTGATAAAGAGAGGTGTGACATGGGCCCTTTTGGGCTCGTTGAAGACCAGTCGTGCTGTTGCATTCTGAATCATTTGTAGAGGTCTAATTGTGCATGAAGGAAGACCGGCTAAAAGAGCATTGCAGTAGTCCACCCTAGAAATGACCAGGACCTGGACAAGAAGTTGTGTGGCCTGCTCTGTTAGAAAGGGCCTGATCTTTCTGATGTTGTGCAATGCAAACCTTCAAGATCGAGCAGTTTTAGCTATATGGTCTTTGAAAGTCAGCTGGTCGTCAAAGATTACACCAAGATTTCTGGCTGAACTTGATGGGGTAATTGTTGAAGAACCTAACTGGATGGTGAAGTCATGCTGAAGAGTCGGAGTGGCAGGGAAGACAAGGAGCTCAGTCTTTGCCAGGTTGAGCTGTAGGTCATGTTCTTTCATCCACACCGAGATGTCTGCCAGGCAGCCTGAGATCCGTGCGGCTGCCGTTGGATCATCTGATTGAAATGAAAGATAGAGCTGTGTGTCATCAGCATAGCAATGGTAGGAGAAGCCATGTGCCTGTATGATGGGTTCCAGTGATGTAGTATATATGGAGAAGAGGAGGGGTCCAAGAACTGATCCCTGAGGAACCCCAGTGACCAGATGATGTGCTTTGGATACCTCCCCTCCCCAGGCCACTCCTGAAACCTGACTGGTTAGCATCCAATGTGCTCTTCTGTGAGAGAAATAGTGATACCTGGTTAAAAACAACTCGTTCAAGTGTTTTTGCTATGAATGGAAGGAGATAGATTGGTCTATAGTTATCTATAAGTGAAGTGTTTAATGTACGTTTTTTTGAGCAGTGGGGTTACCCGAGCCTGCTTGAATGCAGAGGGGGAAATTGCCTGTGAGGAGAGATGTGTTGATGATGTGTGCAAGTGCTGATAAGAGTGTAGGAGAGATTGCTTGGAAAAGGTGAGGGGGGATAGGATCTAGTGGGCATGTTGTAGGATGGCTGGAGAGGAGAAGTTTGGATACTTCTGCCTCAGAGAGGGGACAGAGGGAGAAGAGTGGAGTGTTAGCTGTGGATATTGTCGGTTTTAGTTCCTGTATGTGTGGAGCTGAGAACTGGCTGCTGATAGTTGTAGTTTTGTCGGTAAAGAATGTGGAGAAATCATTGGCTGTTATAGAAGGGGTGGGAGGTGGTGGTGGGGGGCAGAGGAGCGAATTGAATGTTTTGAAGAGGTTACTTGTGTCTGGAGCATTGTTGATCTTGTTGTGGAAGTATGAGGATTTGGCAGTATGGACTTGAGCAGAGAAGGATGAAAGCAAAGACTGATACATACTCAAGTCAGATGGATCTTTAGCTTTGCGCCATTTTCTCTCTGTTGCCCTGAGTTTGGACCGATGCTCACAAAGAACATCAGATAAAAGGGGTTAGGAGGGGTGGCCCGTGCTGGCTTGGAAGAGAGAGGACATATATCGTCTAGGCAAGAAGTTAAAGTAGAGCATAAGGTGTCAGTAGCTGCATTAACCTCTAGAGATGAAAAAGGGTTGTAGAGGGAAGAGAGGAGGACACTACAGAGGAAAGATGGGAGGGTGAAAGGGAGCGTAGGTTTCGTCTAAAAGTAACAGGTAGAGTTGGAGGCACACTGGTAGCAAGATGTAGGTTACATGTAATGAAGAAATGGTTGGAGATGTGTAGGGGTTTAACCGAACTGTTGTCTGCAATGCAACTGCATGTGCAAATTAGGTCAAGTTGGTTGCCTGATTTGTGTGTGCTAGTAGTGACAAGGCGTTTGAAATCAAATGAAGCTAAGAGTGAATGAAAGTCTGCAGCATAAGGCTTGTCCAGATGAATGTAAGTCACCAAAGACTAGAACTGGACTGCCATCCTCTTGGAATGAGGACAGCAGCCCATCCAGCTCATTAAGAAGGTGCTCAGTTGACCAGGAGGGCGGTAAATGACCACAATGTGGAGTTTAATTGGAGCTGTTACAGTAATCGCATGAGATTCGAATGAGTTATAATTGCATAGCAGGAAATGAGCAACAGTAATTTCAATAAGTGCAATCAAAACTGCTAATTACAACGAAACATCAACAATATAAATAGGTAGAGAACGAAAAAATACTTTATAGCAGTAGTTAATAATTTAAACAACACCTATGGAACTAAGGAATTAAGCAAACACTTACGTGCTGCCGCTGCTGCTTTCTCCGTGGACTGCAGTCGCTTCTCCCATTTCACTAGTGCACACCAAAGAAATTCAGCAGTTTATGAAGAATCTTTGCACATTTCAGAAGTTAAAACATGGCACTTACACTTTCAGATATTCAAGAACTTGATGTTACATTCAGTAAAATGCAAATATGGATTGGCATTTGCAAATTTTACTCAGGTAAGTTCTTTAAACAATAGTGTACTTTGTGTACTTGTTTAAAAAAGGTAATTACACAGACTGGCTGTGCATATGTAGTTATGTTTGTCTTGTGCATAAATACTAAAGTTTCTTTCTACGAGTGAAACATATTATCGATCGCCAGGTTACTATGCTTGTATATATGTGACCCTGGACGACAAAACCAGTCGTAAGTAGCATGGGTATATTTGAAGCAATAGCCAACAATACATTGTATGGGTCAAAATGATCCATTTTTCTTTTATGCCAAAAACCATTAGGATATTACGTAAAGATCATGTTCTATTTCTTACTGTAAATATATTAAAACTTAATTTTGGTTTAGTAATATGCATTGTTAGGAACTTCATTTGGACAACTTTAAAGGCGATTTTCTCAATATTTAGATTTTTTTGCACCCTCAGATTGTAAAATAAATACTGTTCTATCCTAACAAACCATACATCAGTAGAAAGCGTATTTAATTAGCCTTCATATGACAGGTTTTGTGGGTCTGTCCAGGGTCACATGTACAGTCAAAGTTTAGATGAATGGGATAAATCTAACTATAATTTGTAAGGTAAAATCATAAAGGAAAGTAAGTCTAGGCGTCTTTCTACATACTTTTGAGCAACAAAACAGTCTTGAAATAGTGCCTGGATTGTGAAGTAATGCTTTTGTCTTTTGTTTAGATGAACAAAGAGGTGGCCAAGAGCACAGAGTCTGCAGATTGAGCTACAGTCTCACAGGTAAAATGCAGACCAACAATCCAAATAAAGCAAACCACCCCCACTTCACAGCACACATACTAAAGTCACAGCATGATGCTTTGTGAGACAGTATTAAAAAAAAAAAAGACATTGTTGACACACAATTTGTGACAGGGCAAGGAACAACCCTTACGAAAAAGAAGTTTATTCAAGTGTGCTATTAGTATACTTCTTTTAAACTAAAAACAGGAATGTATACTTTCAGTCTACCTTTTATGTACTTCTCAGAAATGTGCTTTATATACTTATCAGAAATATACTTGAAATGACATTTAAGTATACTTGACTTATACTTAGAAAAAGTCTAAATATACTATACTTATAGTAAATATACTATCAATATACTTATACTAAATATACCATCAGGGCTATACTTATGTTCTGAGAATC
>JAHKKF010475720.1:0-14654 GCA_019740295.1 Labeo calbasu
AAAAGGAGGAAAGACTGCATGGGCTCAGACGTTGAAGGGGGCCAGAATGGGAGCCCAGAAGTGGAAGGGTGTAGCATGGGTCAAGGAAGAACACAGTACATTCTGACCAGGGGCAGTTCTAGAACCGTTTTTTCAGACTGTCATCAACTTTTTTGTTTGTTCAATTTGCACAATGAACATGGGTTTGAGCTCTTACTTCTGAGTTCTTAAAGTACACCAAATGAATGAATTTCACTTTAAAATGTGTAAAATTTTCTCCTGGGGGGGCATGCCCCCAGACCCCCCTAGAGGGACACACGTCCACCCACCATTTGGTCATGCTTATCATACTTATTAAGATACCAGCACACATGATAATACAGCACAAAATGTTGCACGAGTATTCAACAAAATAAAGTATTTGAACCTCATAGTTTAATACAAAATGGGTGAGAACTGAAACAGGTCCACTTTTTGGAAAAAAAAGAACCACCCCTTCCGCTAGGCTGGCTACGGGCCTGGTTCATATATACTCACTGAAGGTGTGTAACATCTATTGTTTTCTTGCTTGTTCTTCTGGCTGAGTCAAGAACAGCCATAGGCGTAGTAAAATGTTGTGAATTTGGCACTGATTGGGATGGGTCTAAAGAGTCCTGCAGAAAACATTAGGTTGCTTTTAGCTTCTATATTCTTAGCTAGCTCTAAAACAAATTGCGTCCAATCCTAATCCTAAAAATTGGATCTTTAGACTAAGCCACATAAAATTTAGAGATGGATTTTATCTGCCTTGGCCTACTGAACCAAAAGTCGGACTAGGAAGCACTCTCACAGCATAAGTGTGAATTTTGGAGAAAACATTAATAATAATAATTAGGTGATAATTTGACTGACTGACTAGTTTTAGGACAAATAAATAAAGTAGGGTGTATTTCTGGAAGGACATATTTTACATTTTCATTTATCATCACAGGTTTCTGACTGTTGTTGTCAAGATTCTCAAACAGCAAGGAAGAAACGGTGTTAGTAAATTAGTGACACCTTGGCTCTTGTTGGCTTATAGGTAAACTCACCCTCCAGCGTTCATTCCTTCAACATTGGGTCAGATCACGTTTAGATGAAGCTTATCAAATTTCTTAATAGATTGTTGATATGGCAAACTGTTTTCCCCTAATCCACCAAATGTTTCAACGACAAAGACCTGGAAGTGAGGCTGTAGGTTGGTGACACTTTGGCATGTTAAAATAATAAATAAATGAGACCTTGACAAAATTCCATAAGAGAACCATAAAAATTTACAGGAGCCACTTACTGGTCAAGTAATAAATATTGCTTTTATCAAATCACATAAAACATTTACAATGTTTTCGTCAGTAAAAGCTTATAATGTTGTATTAAATGTGATTTTATTTTATTTTATTATTATTATTATTTTTTTTTTTTTTTGAGAATATTGCTAGCCCAACAATAACATTCATTACATGTCAGTTAATAGTTTTAACTGACTCTATTGAGAGTGAAAGAGAGAGAGAGTGGTTAACAGATACAGATATAGTATAAAAGATCATTTATTATCTGCAGTTTGTCACTCTTTCTTTCTTCTTCTTCTTCTTTTAAAATATTGTTAAAAAAACTCATATTGACATCATTAAGAGTCTGTCTCTGTTTTGGTTTTTTTTAATTAGATCAGCAGTGAAGGTTTGATCATTATTTTTGCTCTGTTAAACAGGACACATTATGCTTACAGATAAAGCACAACAAGCAGGTCTCGTTTTATTTTTGGGAATTTCTTCCTTCTGTTCATTTACTTCCTTCACTGTTAGTAAAATGATTAGATTTTTCAGCACTGAGGCACAACAATAAAAAGGTGCATACTAATGAAAACTGATCATAGAATTACAGTTAACTGTAAGAATGTGGGTCATAACATGGAAACTATGCAGGAAACGACTTACTGGGTAACTTTTCTGTTACTAAATAAAACCAAGTCAGTACTGCTCAGTACTCAGATAGTACTGCTCCAGAGGGGTGGGTCACGGGATGCCAAGTGTCCTCAAAGTCCATTGAATGAGACTGTAAAAAACCAACATGTCAGTCAAGGTCTGGAGTGTATTTTCCATTGTTTCTACGTATCAGCATTAATTTCTCACTGCCATGCCATTTCATGAACACTAGAGGGGAAAAGGAAAATCTTGTGCATGGCTGTGTAGTTTGAGCAAGACCCAATAACACAGCCTGTCTAGTGTCTATTTGAAACACTTCCTGGAGTGTAATTGGTTAAACACACTCAATTTAGAGGGTTTGACTTTCCTATGACACCATGGATGTTTCAAACTCAGGTTTCATGGCTTAATTTGTTTGTCACATTACCACATTTGGCTGCCAAAAATGGTGCTGAATGTTACAAAACAAGTTCAAAATTTATTGCTTCATTGACCGTCTTGGCTGGATGTGCATTTCAGAAGTTGCAGAACAGGACTTTTTTGTGGAAAAAGTATGTGATCAAAATGCTAAATCACACTTTCAGTGTAAGCTGAACAAGGAAATATTTATAATTTACAACTCAATGTACGTGATAATACTTACTGCTACTTGACAAAAGCAGCGAGGGTTGGAGACAGCTTCACGCCTTGGCGCCCATAGACAAAGCTGACATCATCAGGAGCATACGTGTGCTTGGGGAAGAGGATACATGAATCATCCACATATTAGCATACCAGAAATGGCCAACATTACTGCTTAAACATGAACTTTGTTTGCACACCATTGCTACTGTTTACACAGACATGCTGAACTATGTCCAGGGAAGAACTGCACTCTGTAAAATCAAGTTGAGTCATTCAATGCAGTCATTCAAGATTTAACGATCCAAACTTGCTAATGATGTGGGAACACAAATTCGAACAGCATATGTTGTCCATAAGAACGTAATGACATCTCTCATAAAGGTGTGCATCTTTACAAAGTAAACTCAGTAAGGCTGCAAGGTTATTATATTTATATTAAAACCATTTAAAACAAAAAGGATAGCGTTATTGTGCTACCCCACAAAATACCATTGGTAAACTACGTCCGCCGCTTCACCGGAAGTTGTACCCACGTCCTTTTTTACAGTAGCACCCCCTGGAAACTTGTGGATAGCCAGCATTCAGGTCCTGGAAGCTGTGAGATATGGCTTAGATTCTTCGATGATCTCAAGTCAGTCATTGCTCTTCATTCAGAAACATTTAGGTTAATACGAAAATCGCACACTGTCCCGTTAAATGCATGATGAAGGTATGAGCCAATATATGATGTATCGTAGCTAATATGGTTTATGTTATTTGTGTACCTTAGAGAAGCTGTAAGATGTTAACTTTGTTTTGTTTCTCCTGCAGAGGATGACCTTGATGTGCACATAGAGCTCACGCAAAGCTCCATCCCTCCAAAGCGAAACATCCACAAGGTTCCGCAAGGCCTGGGCTGGTTGGCTGGTTTTAGCTGGTCTCCCAACCTGGCCTTCCAAGCTGTTTTAAGCTGGCATTTTAGCTGATCACTAGGGCTGAATGATAAATCGCATGCGATTGTCATGTGCATCTCGTCAGTAAAACCGGTTCTGTAATTAGTAGTAAATCGCCATCACATGGGTTCAGCTGGAGTGGCAATTATTACACAGAGCCGTAGATCACTGACAAGCTACGCAATATCGCGCTCGTAATCGCAGATGAATCAGATTCGATTATGAACGTTATTTTGCGTAGCTTATCAGTGATTTACAGCTCTGTGTATTAATTGCCACTCCAGCTGAACGCATGTGATGGAGATTTACTACCAATCACAAAATTGGCTTTACCGAGGAGATGCGGATGACAGTCGCATGCGATTTATTGTGCATGTCGCATGTCGATTTATTTTTTTTTTCAGCAGGGTGTCAAGTTGGTATCTCTTTAAAACAAAAAAGGCTGTTTCCTAATCAGTGGACATTTGGCATCCACTTTACTTGACTTCTGTAAATCATAAAGTTCCTCCTCAGTGGGTAACAGAAAGTTGGGTAAAGTGGTTTACCAATCCCCAGATGATTGGGGAACAACCTTTAGAGCAGTGGTTCTCAATCCTGGTCCTGGGGGCCCCCTGCTCGGCACATTTTGCATGTCTCCCTTATTTAACACACCTAAATGAAATCATCAGCTCATTAGGAGAGAGATCCATGAACTGAACTAACGAGCTGATGATTTCAATCAGGGGTGTTCAATTAGAGAGACATGCAAAATGTGCAAAGCAGGGGGCCCCCAGGACTGGAATAGAGAACCATTGCTCTAAGGCAGTGGGTTTCATTCCTGGTCCTGGGGACCTACTGCTCTGCCCATTTTGAGTGTCTCCCTTATTTAGCACACCTAATTCAGATCATCAGCTCGTTAGGAGAGAGATCATTTTACTGAACTCAATGTGTCAGATAAGGGAGACATACGCGATGTGCAGAACAGTGGGTTGCCAGGACCAGGATTGAAAACCACAGCTCTAGAGTTCTGCAGAGAAGCTTGAACATCTCAGACAGGTCCAGAGTACAAACCAGGTTGCTTGTTATCCTCATTTCCTAGAGAAGATCTGTAAGAGTAGTCACAGGTAAGTACACTACAGTTTGGTACGTTTACACAATGTTCTGTTGCCATCCTATGAGTAAAACACAAAGGGAAAATATACAGAATGCCAATGATGATACATTAATTATGAAAAAACAAGCTGTTTCCTTTTTTATGGAAGGCTAAGAATGTTGACGCTAATGCTAGCATGTGCTCCAGTTAGACATACTAGTTAAACATACTAACTTAATGTTAACTTAATGTATTTGTGAAAATATCAGACAAACAACTTTTGAATAGAAAATGTATTTATAAATTTAAAGCTTGAAGGAAGAAACATTTTAATTACTAATTAAAAGCAACCAAAACATTCAAATGAACAGAAAATAAATGTTACTATATACAAACAAAGTGAACTAAAAGAATTACTATAAACTACGAACTACTACAAAATGTAAACAGCTACTACATAAACTAAATGAACTTATGACTGCAACTAAAATGAACTAAACTAGTAAAGCATTTTCACTCAATTTAAACTAACCTACTAAACTTAATAATTATTTAAAAAGGCAAAGTTCACCCTTTCATGTTGTTTGAATATTAATGTGTGTTGTACAAATCTACCCTATAATGATAAAAAAAATCCATGCAGTGGTTTTTAATTAATCTTTAAAAATAATATCCCCTTTTTCAAATCGAGCCATTCTCAGATGCCTGTCTGTGTGACGTCACAACAACAGAGGCCGCTCCCACGATAGTTGATTGACATGAGCGTCTTACCTCAGATCAGCTGTAACAGTCAGACCTCTGTTGTTTCAATGCCGGAGCAGGGATGTAAGTTAGACAAGAATATCTCAGATTGAACGGTTGAGGTGTTCAGACAGCATTGCACAGGGACGTAATGATTTGGTGTCATTAATCAATCTATGTTCTATATCATGTAAACCGCAACTGATGTAAACACATTTAACCAGAATATTGTCTTATTCAAAATAAGATCAATAATTAGATTACTGCTGTCCATGTAAACTCAGTCTATGTTTACATCGTGTTTACATAATTATCTGAACATCGTACATACCAATTATACCATACTTGGCCGAACTTCCTGTCCGCCATTTTGATTAATGTACAAAACCTACTTGTTCGAACTCCTCCTAGACCGTTGGTCCGATTTTCACCAAAATTGAGTCAGATCATCTTCGGACTGGCCTGACTCAAAGTTATGGATTTCGTGTCGACAGAGTAAACCGTTTTCGTACAGCGCCACTACAGATTTTAGGCGTGATGCCAAAATGATTCTGAGGCTGTATCTCTGTAAAGCTTTGGCATAATGACACCAAAATTTGTGCGTGTCATTTTCACCTCACACAGAATGCATCACATCAATTTGAAAACAGCACCACCTATTGGTGAAAAGTGATAAGCCATTGAATTATATTATTGGTTGTATTTATGATTTTTCAGCCATTTCAACTGATATCATCCTAAAATTACTTTAGTTACTCATTGTTACAGTCGGTCTGTTGCTCCTTGCCATGCTTAGCTCCTCATTCTGCCTCTGTTGTGCTTGGCCCCGCAATTGCTGCTTGCAGCTATATTTATTATTATTATTTTTATTATAGATTTTATCATGGTAATGGATATGACAATGTTAATGTATTTGGTCTTGGCAGAATAGATCTGCTACGCTGCTGAATTGCTGCTGCTGTTGGTTATTGCTGTAGTTGTAGATTATTGCTGCTGCTGCTTCTGCTGCAAGCAAGTACAGGAACTTGCTACTGCCAAAGCATATGGCGACACAGTGGTGTGAGTATTTAAGATATACTGCTGCTGCACAAAAGCATACAAAATAACCCATGGCAGATCTATACAGGTGGAGCTGGGGAAGGTGGAGGGTTTCAGAGGAACTCAAAGCGCACTGCTGCGAAAGGCTCAAGTGAATGCCAATCAGCTTGTGCCAAGTGGTATAAGGCTGTGAATATCATCAGATACGTTAACACCCGTCAGCCTGCACCATCTAGAGTTTCATGAAAGAACTAGGCATTTAACTGTAAGAATGTAAATATGTCATAAAATGGAAACTATGCAGGAAATGACTTACTGGGTGACTTTATTGTTACTAAATAAAACCAAGTAGATTTGAATGAAATTACGGTCTATCAGAGGAAACAAATGCTAAATTATGTTTATTGTTTCTTGTCAGTTTATTTTTGTTTATGATACTGTACATTAACTCCCAAATCCTAATGAGCTGATGAGTTGAATCAGGTGTGTTTGATGAGAGAGACGAACAAAATGTCCAGTGCTGGGCTTTGAGAAACACGCATTAGCTAATGTTCATTCATACAACCTGTGTTAACATGTATTGGGAAACGTTTTATTCCAAACACAGACTCTCTGAAATATGCGAAGACAGAAGAAGAAGAAGTAAAACAAAGTAATAAAAACAGAAGAAGAAGAAGAAGAAGAAGAAGAAGAAGAAGGATCTTTGTTTCATGAATGATAATGTTGACAATAATAATTCATAATAACTGCACTGCCACTTACCAAACTGGCACCTTTATTTCAAACTAAACACGAAGCTACTTCAATTCCTGGACAAAACATTGTTATAAACCTGGTTTGCGTGTTATTTCAACCATGTCGCAAAAAGTTTACTCTGGCTTTATTTAGACTGTATTTCTGGAAGGAAATATTTTTCATTTACTGTCATGGATTTCTGATTGTTGCTTTCAAGATTTTCAAACAGCTTAGGGAAAACAAGGAAGAAACAGTGTTAGTAAATTAATAACAACTAAGCTTCTTGTCGGGCTTATGTGTAAACCTATCCTCCAGCATTCATTTAGTCCTTCCCAACATTGGGTCAGATCATGTTTGTATGAAGCTTATCAAGATTTCTTAGTAGACGTTGATTGTTGTAGATTGTTGATTGTTGATATGACAAATTATTTTCTTGTAATGCACCAAATGTTTTAATGCCAAATAGGTTGTAGGTTGGTGACGCTTTGGCATGTGTCACACCTCTGTGGACTGTTTTGTTGGTTTTGCCCTCTTGTGTTCTTATTTGGTCTTTCCTGTTCCGTTTCGTGTTATGACGTCGTTAGTTAATCACTTGCACCTGTCCTTGTCTTATTAGCGTTCTTATATATAGTTTGATTCAGTTCCTTGTTCAGTTCCGTTCTTATGTTGTCGCTAATGTTAGTGTCCGTCGTGTTGGCGTGTGGTTTCCCTGCTGTTCCTGTTTGTTCCTGTTCCCGTTTTTTGGATTCTTCGAATAAAGTACGTGTTCATCATTTCCTCGTCCCTGCCCCTCCTTCCGGCACACGACGCCTGACAGCATGTTATAATAAATAACCGAATAACCGCCACAAGAGAACCATTAATGTTTACACTTACTGGTCAAGTATTGCTTTAATCAAGTCATAAAACATTTACAATATTTTTGTCAGTGAAAGATAATAATGGTAAACTACTGTACATGTGATTATATTCTGATAGCATCTAAAATGATTCTGTATTTAATGACTTAAACAGAGGTATAATATCTTCACCATGTATGTTTTCACTCTGTTTTTCCCCTTAAAAATTGAGAAAATTGCTTGCCCAACAATGAAATGTATTAACTGCCAGTTATTTGTTTCAGTTATCTTTTGTTTCTGTTAAGAGTGAGATTGAAAGTGGTTGACAGATTCACATACAGCTCTAGATAACATTAAGAGACCACTGTGAAATGTTCTAGTTTTACTATTTATAGTTACATTGTTTTTTCTATAAACTACTGACAACATTTCTCCCAAATTCCAAAGTAGCATATTGTCATTTAGAGCATCTATTTGCAGAAAATGACAACTGGTCAAAATAACAAAAAGATGCAGTGTTTTCAGATGTCAAAACATGCAAATAAAACAAGTTCATATTTATTTTTAAACAACACTAATGTTTTAACTTAGAGTTTAGAAAAAAAAGAGCCATAATTTATTTAAAATATATTTATTTCCTAGTAAGTCTACTTCAAATCAATTAACATATTCACTGACACACATTTTAGACTGATACACTTAAAGAACACTCCACCTGTTTTGAAAATAGGCCCATTTTTCAACTCCGCTAGAGTTAAACAGTTGAGTTTTACCGTTTTCGAATCCATTCAGCCGATCTCTGGGTCTGGCGGAGGCACTTTTAGCATAGTTTAGCATTGAATCTGATTAGACCATTAGCATCTCGCTCAAAAATGACCAAAGAGTTTCGATATTTTTCCTATTTAAAATGTGACTCTTCTATAGTTACTTCGTGTATTAAGACTGACAGAAAATGAAAAGATGCGATTTTCTAGACTGATATGGCTAGGAACTATACTCTCATTTCTGCGTAATAATCAAGGAACTTTGCTGAAAATCTCCCTGTGCAAGCAGGTGGTCACGTTGCTTATATTGACGGAAGTTAGCCTAATATAATGCTGCGTAATATCATTGCGCCTGCTGTACCCATGGTACGGCAGCAAAGTTCCTTGATTATTACGCAGAAATGAGAGTATAGTTCCTAGCCATATCGGTCTAGAAAATCTTCAGCGTATCTTGAATTTGACTTAAGTATACCAGTTTACTAAAAAGCACTAAAAGTAAAATTGCAGGTTATTTTTTATGAAGCACATAAATATGTAAATGTATATTTGTAGTATACTACATTAGAGTTTGTTCTTACGAACCACTGTCTTTGAGATTTTAGGAATGGAAACAACAGACACTGGAATGGAAAGGCTGCCATACATGTAGAGATGCTGATTTAACCCTTTAACTGTCAAGTTTACTTCACCATTTTACAAATAAATCCTAATCTAATCATGACAAACTATATATCATTGAGAAGGTCTAAGACTCCTAAATAAATATTTTACCACTCTTTTGTGTTACAAATTATGTAGGAAAAGTAATAGATTAATTTATGACAAGAGTGCACCTCAGAAATCTACATCATAACAGGAGTTCTGACCTTTGTCACAGAAAGACTTTCTTCGTTGTCTTATCACGCAATATAACTCTTAAGAAATTATATATCAACTGAAAACTTAAATCTCAAAATTCATCCTTTGAAAATCATTTTAAAATCAGACATTGCATTACCATTTGTAAATCAAAATCATATTACAAAATGTTTTAGTTCATGAATTATAAAAATCTAACTTTGGCTAGTGCATTTTTATGTCTATGTTTAAGATGGGGAGTGACAGTTAAATTATCACCAATTACCAATTACCGTCTGTGCTTTGACCTGCTTTCACAGCAAGTAGGTCTTATTTTATCTTGGGACTATAGGATTTCTTCCTTCTGTTTAATTACTTCCTTTACTGTTAGTAAAATGACCTGATTTCTCAGCACTGAAGCACAGACGTTGCATACTAATAAATCTGATCAGAGATCATAGAATTACAGCTAACTGTAAGAATGTGAATATGTCATAAAATGGAAACTATGCAGTAACTAACTTACTGGGTGACTTGAGGATTGGCTTTGTTACTAAATAAAACCAAGTAGATTCCCAGGAAACGATAGTCTATTAGAGGAAACAACATGCAAATGAAAACAATTATTTAACATTATCTGATTATGATTATCAATCTATGTTAATGCAATTTTGTATTGCTTATTTTTAATTGAATTTTTAATTTTGTTCATAATACTGAACATTAACTCTCAAATACTAATGAGCTGAGTTGAATCAGGTGTGTTTGATGAGGGACTTGAACAAAATGAACGTTAACTAATGTTCATTCAGAATTGTTTTCTTTCAAAGACAGACTCCCTGAAAGTGAATGAATGAAAAAGAGAAGTAAAACAAAAAAAAAATGTACAACTGCATTACTACTTACGAAACTGAAGCTATTTAAATTCTTTGACAAAACATTATTTAAACCAGTTTGCATGTTATTTCAACCATTCAAGAACTGGTCACACTTTAGTTTGAGGGCTAATTCTCACTATTAACTACCACTTTTGCAACTGTAAACTACTAATTACTGCTTATTAGTTAGTAAGGTAGTTGCTTTTGGTAGGATTAGGGATCTAATATATGGTCATGCAGAATGAGGCATTAATATGTGCTTTATAAATACTAATAAACAGCCAGAGTGCTAGTACTAAGCATGCTAATAAGCAACTAGTTAATTGAGATAATTGGTCCTACAATAATGTGTTAACTAAGAATTTAATCTGGCTTTATTTAGGCTGTATTACCAGAAGGAATTATTTTTCGTTTTCATTTACTCTCATAGATTTGTTTTTCTCTCTCTCAAACAGCTTAGAGAAGGCAAGGAAGTAACAGTGAAGTTAATTATAGACGAATGGTAGGAACAACTAGGCTTCTTGTGGGCTAATAGATTTTTGTATTTGTTTTGTTCTCATTAACAGGTTTACTGACAGGAACAAATGAACCTGTATCTGATTTAACCTAAAGGAAGTACAAAGGAGGGTCAAGTTAAGCATTAAATGGACACTTTGAGCAGTCAAAGACCTGCTGTCTCATAATGGGCAAACATGTGAACATATTTGTGAGATGACAGCCGCAATAAATGTAGCTTTCAACAGTTTCTGTTCTAAGAAGAGGTTTCTTTCCAGGAAATCGCAACGAAAATAAGACATTGGTGTGTCAGGCTGTATGAGTGTGTTTTTGTGTGTTTATTTGAGTACGTGAACCAATGACCCTACCCTGTTATTTGCCTGCCCGTCTGTGATGGGCACAAGCTGCTCTTTGAATTCTCAGACTGTGTCATGATGTCTCACGCAGTTGGCAGGATGTCCCAGAGTGTCCTGTTTACAGTCGCATGAATCTGAGAGCGTATCCGTGATGCAGTTTGGGTGGTACACTGCTTTTATTCTCATTTTCCACCCCACAAGATATCAGTGACTCAGCCTGTATTATGTGCTATGACTGATGAGCAATTTCTTAGTTGACAGCTTTCCTTCAGGTTGCTTAGGTTTCAGTGTTTTTGTAAAGGTTAAGAGGAGCTGCGTCACATGCCCTCTGTAACCCATGCTGGACTGTCTGGAGCACGGGATATGTTTATAATAAAAGAAAGCATCACACTATTGAAATAGCATACTTTGCTTTAATTTAGTCTAAATGGCTTGAGAACAATTAACAAAACTTTCTGTAAATCAATCTGGGACTTTCTGACAGTGGCAGAAGTTGTAGTTCTAATGCTAAAAAAGCTCTAAAAAAGCTATTAACCCTCTGGGGTCTGAGGTGATTTTGTTCAAGTTTATGTCAGAATAACACGTTAACTAATGAAAAAAAGAAACATTACTTCAGACTGATCTCTTCCGCGCGGCGCGTTCTTCATCTGAGGTGAATTCTGTGTTATTCCTCTCAGCGCGTCTTCTTCCAGAAAGGAACAGTAGCCGAGATGAACTCGATGAATCGTCAAGCTTTGTTTACGTTAATATGGGCGTTTACACGCAGCGCCTCGCACGTGGCTATTTATAATATCAAAAGCGAAAGTGGCTCGTGGCCGTGATCACATTAAAAATAATTGGCTCTGAGTCGGTTTCATACGGATTACTTTAGCACAGAATATTTGTTTTCGATAAGACTTTATTTATGAGTAGAGATATCAAGCTTTCTATAGATACATCTCTCCTGTCGGTGTGCCGAGTATTCACTGAGTTTAGGTTCATTTTAGTGACGCATTTCTAAAAGCCGTTCGCGGAGACAGTGAAGACTGAGAAAGCACCCTGTTTATTTTCTTTATTTTAAAGAAGCACACAGTTCAGTTGTTATTGTGTTTGTACGCAAATAAAAGTATACACTTAATGGTTTCAAATGATTGTGTGACCAAAATCGACAGTATTTTTAGTGTCTTTCGCACTGATCTTAAAAAAAGTGAGCTGGTATCGCCGGCGTGACCGTCGACCCCAGGGAGTTAATGGCAATCAATTATAAAGTTATGATACATCGAATCTGACTCAAATTCTAATAACATGCTTAATGAGTGAAGTCTTATTAATGAAATGGAATAAAGCATGCATGATTACTTAGTACAGTTGGACATTGTACCGTAGTATCACCATAATGCCGTCCTGTAAAGATATTGTCATGATGTAATCATTATTGTACTAATTTTGACATTTAGGCAATTTTGAAAATATGGTTTTGTTAAATCTATAGTATTTAAGCCATTTTAAAATAAAACAACAACACCTGGTCATAATGTCATAGTTTAAATTGAACTTAAATAAAACTGTTGCTCCAAACAGAATACAATGAGGTGGTTGTTTTGCAACTAGGAGACAGTTCTGCTCATAACAGGAAATGGCTGATGGGAAAAGTGACAGCTACAAGAAAATAAGTGAAAAAAGCAAACACACAAAGTGAGAGGCAGAGAGATATCATGGAAAATGAAGAAACTAAAAAGGAAAATGAAAGTTCAAGAGAGAGCCTTTTTCTTATTTTGCATGGCCCAAGCCTAAGGTTTTGAACATTTATTTAAATGTGATGGCCATACAAAAAAATAGGGTTGTCCATGGTTTCAGAATTTGTTGTGGGTGTATGGGATGGCCTGGATGAATGTGAGATTTCCCACCTGAAATTTTGTCCCAGTCCGGCCCTGTTCTACATGGTGGTTGTTTAACCTTGATACATTCACTGGCTAACAAATATTAAATTTAAGTTATTTTGCATTAATGTGTCCATATGATGTGACGTCCAGTTACCAGTGTGACACTAAAACAGGTAGTAGTAATAGGTACTTTTTACTTAAGTACATGTCTGAGCCCATACTTCTATACTTCAAGTAAAAAAGTGTAGTCAGTACTTCTACTTTTACCAGAGTATTTTTAAACATGAGTATCTGTACTTCTACTTAAGTGAAGGTTGTGCGTACTTTTGCCATCTCTGATTAAAAGATTTCTGGCAAAGACCTTGTCTGCCATTGGCACAAAACCACGAGAACCAGACGAGACCTCTGGTCAGTCTGACTTGAGTTGCAGCCTGAATTGAGTTGCACACCATGCTTTTTTTGTCTGGCCAGAGGAGAACTGTCCGCCGACTGAGCCATTTTTCTCCATTTCTGTCACAGACGGAGTTTTGGTTCCTTGTCACTATCACCTTTGGCTTGCTTAGTTGGGGACACAATTTCTGGCAATATTGCACAGACACTTTTGGAAAAGAACTGAACTGAGCTGAACCATTATATCACTTAGTCAATGATAAAACTGATTTTACTGGAAAGTTGATTGTTTTTCTCATACATTTTTCCTGGTTAACACTGTAAAGTTGCTTTGACGCAATCTGTATTTTTTAAAGTGCTATATAAAGAAAGGTGACGACGACTTGATAATATCACAAATCACGCTTCACTGTGGAAAAACGTCTGACATTTCAGAAAAATTGAGAGGAAGAAGGAAATATACTAGAAAAGATAGGGAAACAAAGCTAAATGTCATCTTATTAGTCATATGTATGTGTGTGTGTGTGTGTGTGTGTGTGTGTGTGTGTGTGTGAAATAGAATTTTAGAACATGTAATTTGGGTAGATACACTGCAAAACTGTGTTCAGCTGTTGTCTTAATAATAGTACTAAGTAACCATCAAGACAGCAGATTGCTCAAAAAAAAACCAAACAAACAAAAAACATATATATATGTATATAGTAACACAATACATAAATTTATTGTTTTGGTGGCTTTATATATAGTCTTACAGGACACCTAACATGTGAAGTGTACTATGCTAACTTTATTTGTGGAGGAACAATCATTCTATAAAGAAAAGACATCCAGGTTATAGTTTTAATGTGTTGACTATACTGTAGGCCTCAAAACTTGACACACAAACCTGCGACAAACAACAAATGTAAAAGATGAACTCTTTACATCACCACATAACAAAATAATAACAAAAATTTGAAATAAAGTCAAAAACAGCAACATTTCAGCAATATGAAATCTTTGTTCAGACTGTGCTTGATTTGTTGGGACAATAAATGGGGGAATTATATTAGTCTGACATGGTTTAAAAGGGGGGGGGGGATGCACTTTGTTTGCTGTTTTACACTTATACTTTATGTACAATATCAATACCTTCAACACTAATAATACATTTGCAAAAGACACTACAATGA
>JAHKKF010475727.1:0-15678 GCA_019740295.1 Labeo calbasu
AAACACTACTAAAACTTAAACACATTAATTAAATTAATTAATTGAAATAAAGCTAAAATAAAATAAAGAAAAAATAAAATAAAAATATAACAAAAGGAATATAATACCGAAATAAAGTTAAAAATAACTTTATAACATAAAATAAAATAAAAACATAAAAGGTACTAAACAAAGAAAACACTACTAAAACTTAAACACATTAATTAAATTAATTAATTGAAATAAAGCTAAAATAAAATAAAGAAAAAATAAAATAAAAATATAACAAAAGTAATACAATACCGTAATTATAATATAATAAGTTACCGTAAAGTAATATAATAAAGTTAAAAATAACTTTATAACATAAAATAAAATAAAAACATAAAAGTTACTAAGCAAAGAAAAAACTACTGAAACTAAAAAAATTAATTGACATAAAGCTGAACAACAATAAAATAAATTGTATTGTATTTTTTTTTTATTTCCGCTTTATTTTAGTTAATTAATTAAATTATTATTTTTTTAAAGCTTGATTGGTTTTCTCTTTGTTTAGTGACTTTTATAATTTTTTATTTTATTATTTTAGCTTTATTTCAGCATTATTATAATAATTGGATTGTATTTTTCCTCTGTAATATAATAATGCTGAAATAAAGCTAAAATAAAAAGAAAAGAAAGTGAAAATAAACTAAAAACTACAATAAAATTAGCGCAATAATGCTAAAATAAAGCTAAAATAAAAATATATAAAAGTCATTAAACAAAAAAAAATACTACAGCTTTCAAAAAATGAATTTAATTAATTGAATAAAAAAGCTAAAATAAGAAAGTGGAAATAAAAAAATAAAATAAATAAATAATAAAAGTAAAATAATAAAATAACATTTCACTAAACAGAATTAATTAATTGAAATAAAGCTAAAAATTAATTAAAAAATGAAAAGTAATAAGCTAAAATAAAAAATAATATTAGACTTTTTACAGATATTGTAAAATTATGCACAGATACGGTCAGCCTGTGTTTTAAAGACTGGTCATCTGGACGGAGTTTGGGCTCGTTCACTTACTGACGACGTTGGTCTGTCCGGTGGAGATGGTGTACTGGAGCTCATATGAAACCACGCTGAATTCATCCTCTGATGTCCAATGGACTGAGATGGTGTCGTGAGACGCCGTGCAAAGCTCCTCACGGATATTGGGAGCGTTCGGAGCTGTGACACAAAACAAACGATTTTCAGTCTCAGTCTTTATGCTAGGTTAGATCATCTAGGACATCTCACATAAAGCTAATGCACTGCAAATGTGCAACTGTTGCGCATACTTACAGCACCATGTCACGTAGTGGAAATAAACGAATGTCTGTGCCATTAAACTAGCTACAATAGTTGTTTCTTTGAACTCACTTCATGAGCGAGAAATGATCTCAACACTGTTGCACCAGAGAGTTTAACACACAAAAAAAATAGAACATTTACCACAGAAGATGATATTTTGGTCATGTTTCTGAAACGTTATGACATAGAACCCAAAACATACTTGTTTTGCATTATGAATGGCTTTTATTCTATTATATGAACTCAGGAATACAATAAAACACAACCCCTTAAAAAAATAAATAAAAGAATACATAAATAAATCAATTTAGGTTTATTACAGATAACTAAATCTAAAACTGTAACTAAAATGAAAACCATTAAAAAATTGTTTCTTGAAATCAAATTAACGTCAATAAACAACGTATTATTTGAATATTTCTCATTTAAATTAGGTTTAACTTGTTAACTACCTAAAATGACCAAAAAAAAAAAAACAACAAAATTGCTGTAAGTTTAACATAATTAAAATGAAAACTGAAAAGATAAAAACAAAAAATTAATCAAAATATTCAAAAATAATATGTATATTTCAGTGTTTTTATTAATATTTTGTTATATAAAATTTAGATTTTATTTATATTTTGACTCTTTTTTTTTTGTTTGTTTTTATATTTTCAGTATATAAAAACAAAAAAATATAATCAAAATATTAATCAAATTAACACTGAATTTAGTATTATTTATTTCTGTGTATTATTTTATTATTATTTTATTTAGTATATTTAAGATACTTAATCCTGCACAAAAAAGGAAAGAAAGAATATAAAAAAATGACATATATATACATTATAACTAAATATATATATATATATATATATATATATATATATATATATATATTATTTAGTATACATTTAAGATACATAATCCTGCACAAAAAAGATAAAAAGAAAAAATATAACAAATTATTTTTTTCAGTGTTCTTATTAATATTTTGTTATATCATATTTAGTTTGTATTAATATTTTGATTTCTGTATAAAAACAAAAAATATAAAAACAAAAAGTATTAGGTATTATTTATTTGTATATATTTTAGTATTATTTTATTACTTTGTATATATTTAAGATACATAATCCTGCACATAATCCATTTTTTTTTTCAGTTTTTTTATTTAGTTTTTATTAATATTTTGATTTTTTTTATATTTTCTGTATAAAACAAAAAAATATATAAAAACAAAAAATGAATCAAAATATTAATAAAAATGAACAATGAATTTAGTATGATTTATTTTTTATATATTTTTGGTATTATTTTATTATTTAGTATACATAGTCCTACACAAAAAAGATAAAAGAAAAAATATAACAAATCATTTTTTGTGTGTTCTTATTAATATTTTGTTATATAATGTTTAGTTTTTATATAATTTTGTATAATTTGATTCTTTTTGTTTTTATATTTTCTGTATAAAAACAAAAAATATATATATTAAAAAAATATATTTGTAAAAAAATGATATTTTTAATATATTTAAGATACATAATCCTGCACATAATCCATTTTTCAGGGTTTTATTTATTATTTTGTTATATAATATTTCGTTTTTATTAGTAGTTTGATTTTAATAGTTTTTATAGTTATCTGTATCTGTAAAACACAAAAATATAAAATATTAATAAAATTTTACTTTTTATTTTTATCTTTTATAATGTAGTATTATTTATATTCTTATAGTTTAGAAAAACTATGCAAAACAACTAAATTATAAACAGGTAATAATTCATATATATTAAATACATATATATTTTGTGTTTGAATATAATACATTGAATATATATTGTAAATATTCAGTGTATTGCTGTTTACTCATAAAACGTAGCTGACTGTGAATCCTTTATGTTCTTGCTTTTGCATAAAATGTTTCGTGCCTTAAAGAGCAAACATATGGCAAAAATGTGGATGACGTTACTATTATTAGCATGAAGAGATTTTGCGCAGCAACAGTGAGCAGTTGGCAGAGAAAAAAAGACGATCTGATCCACACTGTGTGTTTGATGACTCCCTCAAGCCGACCGTCTGCCGTGACTCACAATGAAGGACCTCGCAGAGATAAAAAACCCCAGAAAAACATATTTGCTTCACCCACAGCTCCGACTTCAATCCCGGCTGCTCCTGTGAGAAGCACTGAAATACTGAAACCTACTTCATCCGCTTCACTCCTGACTCTCTGACGAGTAGATTGGCCTCAATACTGGATTCTGACAACGTCGACACTCCCTTTGCATGATTTTTGGCACAGATGAACTCCACGTAGAGTTATATAAATGTGACTTCATGAAGTTTGGGTTTTTGCAATCATTACAGAGTAACAGTGTTAGTGAAAGAAATAGACATCTGGCTGTATCTTAACATGCTTTGACCTATTTAAAAGAAACTCTAATGCCTTATTCGGAGGGTTTTTGAGGTTTCTAATAATAGCGCCACCTGATGGTTAAAAAATGCATTGATTTGCATTGAAAACGTCCCCACAGCTATCACTTTCATTACATTTTTGTCTTAATTTTAGTAGGACAAATGATTATACATTTACTAATCAACAGTTTGCAATAATTATATATATATTTGTCTCTTTTGCTCACCAAAGCTGCATTTATTTGATTAAAAACACAGTAAATATAGTAAAAATGTGAAAAATTATTACTGTTTAAAATAGCTGTTTTCTGTGTCAATATCTTGTAAATTGTAATTTATTTCTGTGACGTAAAACTGAGTTTTCAGCATCATTACTCGTCTTCAGTGTCACATGATCTGTCAGAAATCATTATAATATGCTGACTTGCTGCTCAAAAACAAATTCTGATTATTATTAGTGTTAAAAATATTAATTACTTGAAAAAAAGTTGAAATAAAATAAAAATACAACAAAAATAAAAACAAAAGTTACTAAACACAACAAACTACTGAAACTAACAAATGTATTAATTAAATGAAATAAAGCTGAAATAAGATAAAATAATTTTATCGTATTTTTTATTTCTGCGTAATTTTTATTTCAGCTTTTTTAAATAACTAAAAGTACTAAAAATAAAATAAAAACTACTAAAAATGAGTAAGAGCACAACAAAATTTAGTAAAACGTTCAAGTAAAATTGAAATTGAAAAAAAAAAGAAAATATAAAAATAAAAACTGAATCAAAATATTCATAATTATATATACATACACACTTTTTTCAGGGTTTTTTAGTAATATTTTGCCAGATAATATTTAGTTTTTATTTTAAAAAATATATGATTTTTTTTTTATTATAAAAAAATAATAACAAAAAAAGAATCAAATATTATTAAAAATTAATACTGAATTTTGTATCATTTATTTTTATATAAAATTTTTTCTATTATTTTATTTAGTATATATTTATTTAAAATACCTAAAAAAGAGAAAAGAAAAAACAAAATTTTAAATGCAATAAAAGTAACATAATAATTCTGAAATAAAGTTAAAATAAAATAAAAACAGAAACAATAAAACAACAGTCACTAAACAAAGAAAACAAACTACTAACAAGTAACTACTTAAAAAAATTAATTGAATTATTTAATTGAAATAAAGCAAAAATAAAAAAAGTAGTATAATAAGCAGAAAAACAATAAAGGGTGAAAAAAATATTTCACAAATATTATGAAGTTATTCACAGATATGGTCAGCCTGTGTTTCAGAGACCATATATATATAATATTATTTATTTAATATTAGCCATATTAATAAACATTAACACTGAATATATATATATATATATATATATATACATATATACTAATAATAATGTATTAATAATTATTAAAATAAATAAATAGATAAATAAAAAAATAAATCTAAAACTGAAACTAAAATTAAAACCATACATAAATTGTTTCTTGAAATAAAATTGAATAAAATTGTGTATACACACACACACACACACACATATATATATATATATGTATTACAGTAGTACAATAACAAAAACAGAAAAAATAATATATAAAAACAGTTGTGCTGACTAATATTTTTGTGGAAACTGTGATGGATTGTATTCTTAAGGATTCACAGATGAATAGAAAGTTCAGAAGAACAGCATTTATATGAAACAGGAATCTTTTGCAACATTATAAATGTCTTTACCCCAACCTTATGAATGGTAATGTATCACAGCACAACTGTTTTCAACATTGATGATAATCAGAAATATTTCTTATGCAGAAAATCAGCATATTAGAATGATTTCTGAAGGATCATGTGACACTGAAGACCGGAGTAATGATGCTGAAAATTCAGCTTCGCATCATAGAAATAAATTATACTTTAACAGATATTCACACAGAAAACTGCTATTTTAAATTTTAATAATATTTCAAAATTTGTAGTGCATTTTTGATGGAATTAACTCAGCCCTGGTGAGCAGAAGAGACATTCAAAAGCCTGCCTGAAATAGTTCTGTTTAAGCTTGAACAGAAGCGGTGCACTGACCCGTGAGGTAATCCAGACCCTCCAGCATCTTCTTCTCTCTGGAAAAGTCCAGCGCGAACGCATCGAACGTGTCGTTCAGGTTGATCTCTGGGATCAGGACCTGGGAGGTCGCCGTCGCCATCGACACTCTGTAATTATATTTTAAACATGACGAACTAATCAGGGATCAGTTTGATGCATAAACTCATTTATTTCTCATCTTTTGCACTAGTTGTTGTCACAGCCAGTTCGGCTGTGATTCACGTGACGTTTCCTCACCGCTCCGAGATGCTCTTTGCGGTCTGCAGGAATCGCGCGTGATCCGTCTCTTTCAGAGCCTGATCGGCCTGTACGATGAGCGAGGACGATCTCTCCACGAACTGCTTACAGTTAGCTATCTGCTGAGCTAGCTTTCTCAAACGAACCACCTGGACACAGACAAACACACCAGATTTGATGAACCAACATTAATATGTTTTGATGAACGCTCCTTTTGTTGTTACCACCAAACTACTATGTAAAAGTTATAAATTGAAGGGAACACATACGTCAGTGTGGGCTCTAAATGTAAATGTTTATGAAGAAACAGTTCAACTTTGAAAAACACAACTTCCAGTCAATCTCAATTTATTTTCAATCAATTTTACCAAAAAAAAAAAAAAGAAGTATTTGAAGTATTTAAAAAACAAACAAACAAACAAACGAAAAAACCCTGAACTTTATTCAGCCAGCCAACATTTCTCATTTTTGTTTAGTTTAGGTAATAAAATACTGAAAATTAAAAACGAAAACTTTACAAATAGACATAAAAATATAAATAAATAAATAAATAAATAAATAAATAAAATTACAGAAACACAACAAAATTATTACAATTTAAACTAGAATTAAAATGAAAACTAAAATATTAAATAAACAAGAATTACTTGAAATAAGATTAACTGAATTCACTGAAATAAAATAAAATACTAGAAAAAAAAAACATATAGTTGCTTGACTTTATTTAAAAAAACAAAAAGAAAAAGAAAAATTATGGAAACCCAACAAAATTATTAAAATGTAAACTATAATTAAAATAAAAAAAATGAAAATATAAATTGAACTCTAAACCTATTTAAAAAGAATGACTTGAAATAAGATTAACTGAATTAACTGAAATAAACTAAAATACTAGAAAAAAAAACACATAGTTGCTCATGCAACATTTCTCATTTTTGTTTAGTTGAAGTACTAAAATACCGAAAGCTAAAAACTAAAACTTAAAAACTATATAGACAAAAAAAAGGCTAAATTATGGAAACACAACAAAATTATGAGAATTTAAACTAGAATTAAAATGAAAACTGAAAATATAAAATAAACTGTAAAACTATATGAAAAAAAGAATTACTTGAAATAAGATGAATTAACTGAATTAAAATAAAAAACTAGAAAACTGAAAAACAAAATACTAGAAAAAAAGTTACATTTTTACATTTTTAAAAATTTTATTTCAGTTACATTTCTCATTTATGTTTAGTTGAAATACTAAAATAACTAAAGCTAAAAATGAAAACTTAAAACTATATAGACATAATAAAAAAAATAATTACGGAAGCACAAAATTACTACAATTTAAGCTAGAATTAAAATGAAAACATTAAAATTTAAAATAAATTCTAAAACTATATGAAAAAATAATAACTTGCAATAAGATGAACTGAATTACCTGAAATAAAAGAAGATACTAATAAAAAGAAAAAAAATAGTAAAATTGCAGAAACACAACAAAATTACTAAAATGTTATAATTTACAGTTTATAAAACTATAATTAAAATGAATACTGAAAATATAAAATAAATTCTAAAACTATATGAAAAAATAATTACTTGAAATAAGAGGAACTAAATTACCTGAAATAAAAGAAAATACTAGAAAAAAAGTTACATTTTTACATTTTTTTTTAATTGTTATTTCAGCTACATTTCTCATTTCTGTTTAGTTGAAGTACTAAAATAACTAAAGCTAAAAATGAAAACTTAAAAATTATATAGACATAATAAAAAAACCTGAACTGAATTACCTGAAATAAAATAAAATACTAGAAAACTGAATTAACTCAAATAAAATAAAATACTGTAAAAAAAAAAACTTTAGATTTTTACTTTTTTTAATATCATTTTATTTCAGCTAGTTGCCAAAGCAAAATTTCTAATTTTTGTTTAGTTGAAGTACTAAAATAACTAAAACTAAACAAAAACAAAACTAAACAAAAACTAAACTAAAAATTACAGAAACACAACAAAATTACTACAATTTAAACTAGAATTAAAATGAAAACTGAAAATATAAAATAAACTCTAAAACTATAAGAAAAAAGAATTACTTGAAATAAGATTAACTAAATTTACTGAAATAAAAAATACTAGAAAACAGAAATAAAACAAAATACTACAAAAAAATTCAATTTTTACATTTTTTACAAATTTTATTTCAGATAGTTGCTATTGCAACATTTCTCATTTTTGTTTAAAGTACTAAAATACCGAAAAATAAAAAACGAAAACTTTAAAACTATATAGACAATTAAAAAAACAACAAATAAAAAATAAAATTATGGAAACACAACAAAATTACTAAAATGTAAACTATAATTAAAATGAAAACTGAAAATATAAAATAAACTCTAAAACTATATAGAAAAAATAATAACTTGGAATAACATAAAATAAAATACTAGGAAAAAGTTTTACATTTTTACATTTGTAAACATTTTATTTCAGCTACATTTCTCATTTTCTCATCTTAGAAGAAGTACTAAAATAACTAAAACGAAAACCTAAAAACTACATAAACATCATTAAAAACACTAATACGAATTAAATACAACTAAAAATAAAACTATAGAAACACATTTTCATATAGCTCTGCTCCAAACTTTTAGAAAATGTGGAAATAACTTTTACTGTACCTTCAAAAAAATAAAAATCTTCCTCAGTATTCTTGTCTTATTTTACAGTGCAAATGTATAAAAGTTTCTTAAACAGGTATGAAGATATAAAGTAATGTTTTCTGTGAAATTGATCAAAATGAATTGAGTTTATGATTAAAACAGGAGCAAATCTCTGCCAGTGGTCTGAGAATCGAATCCTCTGGCTGTGCTAATACATAATTGACCTTTGACATTGACTTGCAGTAAGGAAGGAAACAGAGTTTCCTCTGAGGGAAAATCTCAAAGCCTTTCACTTCTTTCCCACTTAAGATCAACTCAGCATTAAAGTCAACCTGAAACCGCCATGCCATGCAATCTTTCGTAACATTATAAATGTCTTTGCTGTCGCTTTTAATCAATTTAATGCATCCTTTGCTCAATTACCTTTCCTTCTTTGATCTTCGTGCCGATGATTTGTCTTCTCTGCTGTACGATGTTTATGAGCGTGTCGCACTCCTCTGCCAGTTTGCTCTCCTGATGAGCCGCATTGTGCTGAAACAAATCAAAATACACGATGAAAATGTCCAAAAATACACAACACAAAGGAAATAAATCATTTGGAGGCCGGTTGCATGAAGTTGCATGTCTAAAATCACCTAAACTGTGGCAAAATCACAGTACATGTGGTTTTACAAAACCAAAACATAAGTGATATAATACAATAAATCTATATTTTAGTTAAAAAGTCATACTATTTAATTGCATTCAAATTTTGAATTAAATTTTTTATAGAATTAAAATAATTTAATCTTTTTTCACCTAGTTGCAAAGGAAACATTTTTAATTTCACAAGTACTAAAATAACAAAAATTAAAAAAAAAAAAAAAAAAAAAAATTATATATATATATATATATATATATATATATATATAAAAATACAAAACATCAAATTTAAAAAATTAAAATTAAATTTAAAATTAAAAATATAAAAATAAAATCTAATACAAAAACTATAAACAAAAACATCTTCATTGCTTAAAATAAGATGAACATTAACTGAAATAAAATAAAATAAATTGAAATATTTATAGAAATAAAGCTTTTCAACCTAGCTGAAAAAAAATCACTGTACATTATAAAACAAAAACAGCAGTGATGTAATAAAATAGATATTTTATAAAAAAAAGTGCTACTATTTAATAATAATAATAATCATCAGAATTACTGTATAATATAAGCAAAATCAAAATAATGCAAATAAAATAAAATAAAATTAAATAAAACAAAATAAAATACATCACAATGGTCCTAAAATAGGCTTAAATTCTTCAAAATACAGCTTAACTAAATTGTATTTTAGCTATTTGCCAAAGAAGAACTTAAAACATATAGGCATCATATAGAAAAACTAAAACAAAAAGTAGTACTATAATGCCAACATTACTAAAACATTAACTAAAATGAAAACTGAAAATATAAAAAGAAAACCTATAAAGAAAACCTATAACCTACATAAAACATACTTTATTTTAGCTATATTTATTTAGATTTATATTTTTTTTATTATTTTTTTTTTCTGTTTAGTTGATGTTTTAAAATAACTTAAAAATATATAGACATCACAAAAAAAGTAAATTACTATTATGCCAACAACATTACTAAATCATTAACTAAAATGAAAAAAAACCCCTGAAAATATAAAAAAAAAAACCTATAAAAAAAACTATAACCTATATAATAAAACCTATAAAAATATATATATTTAATAAATATATTTATTTATTTATTTTACATTGCTGTTTAGTTCTAAAATAACTTAAAAAATATATAGACATCACAAAAAAACAATAAAATAATAATATTTACAAAAAAGTCAATTACTAAAACTTAACTATACTTACAATGAATACTAAAATCTAAAACTAAAACAATAAAAACATTTTCATGACTTGAAATATAAAGATAAAAAATAAATGTGAAAAATGTACTTTATTTTAGCCAGTTGCCAAGTTGCTCATTTTTCAATTAATTGAAGTAACAACTAAAATTTGACAAAAAAATTACAAAAACAAAAATTACAAAAATTAGTTTAACTTTAATAAAAATAAATAAATAAATAAATAAATTTAATGTTTTATAGAATGAAGAAGAATGAAAGGCAACACTTCTCATTTTTTTAAAAGTACTAAAATACCAAAAACTAAAAACTATAACTTAAAAACTATACAAACATGATTAAAAAATAATAATAAAGTTACAAAAACACAGTCAAATTTCTAAAACTTTAAATTTAAAATAAAAATATTAAATTTAAAATAAAAAACTGAAACGCCAAAAAATGTAATCACTTGAAATAAGATACACATTAATTAAAAACTATTAAAAAACCATAAAAATAATACATTTTCATTATTTAAAATAAGATAAACATGAACTTGAATTAAAACAAAAAATTATAATTTTTATAGAATTAAAATAAGATTAATTTTTTGCAAAGGCAACATTTGTCATTTTTTACATACTAAAAGTTTTGTACTACAAAAACTAAACTAAAACTTAAAAACTATACAGACATAATAAAAAAAAAGTTACGAAAACAGTCAAATTGCTAAAACTTTAAAAAGAAAATGGAATTATTCAATTAAAAATAAAAAACTGAAACAACAAAAAATATAATCACGTGAAATAAGATACAAATGAACTAAAACTATTAAAATTAAAACATCTTCATTATTTAAAATAAGATAAACATTAACTGAAATAAAATTAAAAAGTCTACTTTTTATAGAATTAAAATAAGATTAAATTTTTTTCACCTAGTTGCAAAGACAACACTTGTCTTTTTTTACTTACTAAAATAACTTTAACCAAAGTTTGATCAAATTACTGTTACAAAAATATGTTTTATAACAATAATAAAAAACATTTGCAGTTTGTGAAAAATAAGTACAACAAACATTAAAGTGAATATAATGAACTCATTTAAGTGGATAAAGAGCTGTAATAATCCTGTACCTCCACATGTTGACACGTCTGGATGAGTTTGGCCATCAGGTTCTCCAGCTCGCTGTTCCTCTTGATCAGATTGCTGAGGTTGGAGTCCAACATTTGCTGCGGAAAAACAACAACAACAAAAGAAAGGCTCTTTAAAATGTCACTTCAATCATATCAGCACAGTTGAACTCATTGAGCACAACAGCACAACCAAATCATCTACCAAATATCCTACATCCATTATTGAGTTTGAAGAAGCCGGTGGTTTGCGCTCGTGCGTCTGAAGCGGGACTCGCGCACTGATGCTCCGATCTGTTGTTCAGCACGTCAAACGTCGTGCGTCCGCGAGAGCCCGCGGGCCTGAGCGCTAACGCTCGTCATGGGGGAGGGAATAAAGCGCCTGCCGCGGATTTGGTATTAAAAAAAGTAGATCAAGTCTGTTTGATGAGCCACAGCCTCATTTCAGCTTGTGTGCAGTTGAGTCCAAACGTCTGAGATCATGATTGAAAACGATTTTATTTTGCATTTTGCAAGTTTAATACAAAATGTTACAGTCATAATGATATTATCAAATCATATTATGAGTGAAAATGAGCATGAAATGGCTTCAACGGAGGGTTGTAATTGTTATTTAAATCAAAAACTATAAAAAAAACCCCAAAAAAATCTTAAAATAGACATTTTTTCATTTGTTTAGCTGAAGTACTAAAATAACTAAAACTTAAAAAATATAGACAACAAAAAATGAATAACCAAAAAATACATAAATATACATAAATTACATAAAATACATAAAATACAAAAATACATCCAAATGAAAAAAGCAAAGAACCCTTGAAAGTAAAATTAAAAATATAAACATAAAATCTGATAAAAAAGTCATTACTTACAATAAGATAAACATTAATGAAAATAAAATAAATTCAAATTTTTATAGAATTATTTTTTTAAATAAATTAATAAATCATTTTTTAAAGTACTAAAATATCAAAAACTAAAAAAACTGAAATAAAAAACAATAAATAAACAAAAAAAATTACGAAACATCAAAATAATAAAAAAAAAACATAAGATTAAAAGTATAAAAAAATCTAATACATTTTTCATTTGTTTAGCTGAAAAAAAATATAGATACAAAAAATGAATAACCAAAAAAAAAACTACGTAATATTTCAGCAAAATAAAAAATGTAAAAATAAAGTCTAATACAAAAACTATATATAAAAAAACACTTCATTACTTAAAATAAGATAAACATGAACTGAAATAAAATATTTTCTATTTTTTTTAGTTTAACTAATTAATTAATTTAATTAATTTAAGTTTTTTTCACCTAGTTGCAAAGGCAACATTTGTCATTTTTGTAATGTACTAAAATAACAAAAACTAAAGAAATAGATACAAAAAAAATGAATAAACTGAAAAAAAAAAAAAAAAAATTATGAAACATCAAAATAATAAAAAAACCTTAAAAATAAAATAAAAATATAAAAATTCTAATCTAATACAAAAACTATAAAAATATATTTTCATTACTTAAAATAAGACAAACATTAACTGAAATAAAATAAAATGAATTATTTTTTTATAGAATTAAAATGTTTTTCACCTAGTCGCTAAGGCAGCATTTCTCATTTTTCAAAGTACTAAAATAACAGAAACTAAAAAAAAGACATAAAAAAACTAATAAAGTGAAAAAAAACATCAAAATAAAACAAAATTAAAAATCGAAAAATAATATCTAATACAAAAACTATCAAAACATTTTTTTCTTTACTTTAAATAAGATAAACATTAACTGAAAAAATCTAATAAAATCAAATAAAAAAATAAGTTTTATATAAATAAAATAACAGTTTGCAAAGTTAACATGTCTCATTGTTTAAAGTACTAAAATAACAAAAACTAAAACTTTAAAACTATACCGACATAATTTAAAAAAACTAAAACTTCAAAAATTAAAATGAAAAATGCAAATATAAAATTCAAAAACTGAAAATAAAAATAATAAAACTGAAAAAGAAAAAATTTAAGTACTTGAAATAAGAAAAACTCATTTTTTTCCATATAGTTCCCAAGATAGTGTGTGTATATTTAATACACACACAGACACACACACACACACACACACACATATATAAATTATAAATTATAAATATTTTATTTATATATTTACATATATAAAGTACTAATGAGTAATAATAGTAATAGAAGTAATAAAATAATATATTATTATTTAAAATAACCAAAAACATTAACTTATGGCATTTTTATTCAGTTTAAGTTCTAAAACAAATGAAACTAAACAAACAAACTTAAACATAACAAAAACTATATAGGCATAACAAAAATGACAAGAACACGACAAAATGACGTACGGCTTTAACTAGAATTAAAATGAAAAAAGAAAATGTAAAAAAATTAATTTAAAATAATAAAAAAAAAAATCTATAATTGTATATAAATGATGCTAAAAGAAAAAACTATAATTGTATTTAAATGATGCTAAAACTACACTGATTTAAAGAAAGCAGCGCTGGAGTAACAAAATCACAAAATAATCAAAATCTGATGATCATGTTTTTAATTTTAGATCACGCTAGAGCAGAAAATCGGACCGTCTGTACAAACAAGTTCAAATGCTCACAACATGACACTAATTTGCTAAATTGTTTAGTGACCTAGAAACAGTGCAGAATATTAAACATTTCTTCATTTTCCTTAAAAATATATTTAACACAAATATCAGCTGATTCAACGGTAAACGAAGCAGCAAATGCATGTAAAACATGACATTTGAGTCTCTTGAGTTTCATCTGTAAGGTTAGGAAATGAGGTCAGTGAGTTCAAACGACGACAAGAGACCAAAGAGAGCATGTGTAATGTGCGCAACGCTAAAAATAGACGATCACAGAGATGGAAATCGTATTCTGTGCCGGAGCTCCGATTTGTGACATTTTGAGACAGATTATACGTCTCTGTTTATTTTGGCGTTTTAACCTTAATAGCAAATGAAAAACAATCCTGCTTCATTTTGGCACAGCAGATTACACACGAGGTTACTGTAGAACAGTGATGAATATTGCAGCAATAATGCAAAAATTAAAACAAGAGCTAAATGATGGATTTGACATAATCAGGCCTTTTTGTCCTGCATTTTTGTGCTTGCTTGGAAGTATGCATGCAGAATTAATCAGAAGCGGTGAATCACACAATGCAGGATTCTGCTCTCTGAAAAACGACAAGATGATTCTAATTTAACCTAAATATTGAAGAACGAGCAGGTCGAAGTGTTTGCATCAATATTAAAGCAATAGTTCACTCAAAAATGAAACTGAGCTCATCCTCAGATCATCCGAGATTAGGAGGAGTTTGTTTCTTAATCAGGTTTGGAGAAATGTGTCATTCCATCACTTGCTCACCAATGGATGTGAATGGGTGCCGTCAGAATGAGAGTCCAAACAGTTGATAAAAACATCACAATAGTCCACAAGTAATCCACACCATCCGTTAACATCTCGAGAAGACAAAAACTGAAACGAATCCATCATTAAGACGATTTTAAGTTTAAACTGTTGCTTTTAGCTAAAGTACAAGACCTTAATCCATAATATACATTTCTTTATGGATTCTAAGTTCAAGAAATGGAGCGTATTGTTACCTAAAACCATTTTTTTATTAATTAAATGAATAAATTTTAAATAAAATACATCTTAAATTTTTTTTTTAACTAAAATAAAATAAAATAATAATAAAATAAAATACAATAAAATAAAATAAAAATAAAATAACTTAAACTTAAACAAAAGTTAGAAATGCTGACTGAAATAAGTATGTCTAATTTGAAGTGATAAAATGACTAAAACTAAAACTAGAATAAAAATAAATTAAATATCATGAAAAAAAACACAAATATTAATAAAATAAAAAATAAATAAACTTGAATTTTTTAAGAAGTTTTTCAAACTAAAAAAAAAAAAAA